>CAKNXH010055523.1:0-19774 GCA_932178445.1 Andricus quercusramuli
AAATTAGATTCATTCAAATAAAATAAAAAGCATGAAAATTGGCATCACGATTACTGGGACTGAGGTCACGATTACTGGGACGTTTACCTTACTTGGGTAAAAGTTTAACTACATTGTTAAAAATTTATTTGTTTGATTGAAGGCTTATGTCTTTGGTTAAAAATTTAAATGCTTAGTGGGAAAGTCTTTTTTTTTTGTTTGAAATTAATTTTTTAGTTGGAAATGTAACATTTCTATTTTTTAAGATTGATCTTTCTTAGTTGAAATTTCTCCTTTTTTGGTAGGGAAAAAATAATTTTCTGGGTTTAAAATTTCCTTTTTGTTGTGTAAAAATACATCAGTTTCGTGGACAAATAATTTTTGGCTGAAGTCATATTTTTTGTATTTAAATTCAATTTTTGTAGAGAAAATTCGTCTTTTTATTAAAATTTTTTTTTTTGCATAAATTTCATGTTTTTTTATTAAAATATAAACTATGACACTTTTTGTTGGGTATTTATATTTCTAGGTTGAAAATTCAACTATTATGTCAAAAATTTAATTATTTTGTTGAAAATTCAAGTGTCTTATTAAAAATCCATATTTTATAGTAGAAAAGACACTTCTTTGTTTAAAATAAATTAATAAATTTGAATATTTTAAATTTGTATCTGAAATACTGTTTTATTCCGTTTATACAAGATTCTATGTTGAAAGTATTACAAGATTAAAATGCAGATATTTCAATACCCTGCCCAATTCTACCAGCAATATTTAGTAAAACATTTTTGGAAAAAAAATTACGTACAGAAAGAGTGGGGGAGGGTAGAAATATTTTGTTGCAGTTTGTTACAGGAAGCAGGGGGGTCTCAGAAAGGGCCTATAATCCGTCACCTAATTTAAGTACGGCCCCTCACACGGAGAATGTTACTTTGATACCCCCCTCCCCCTCTAAAGTATCTCGTATTTTGTGGATAACCCCTAATCTGCCTCTTCGTCAAGTTAGAAATTGTTTTTTGATAAACCATGATGTTAATTTTATAGCAATTTTAATAAACAAACCAAAATTGTTTTTATTTGATTAGTTACAATAAGAATTTTATTGCTGTTTTAAATCTATGACATTAGAAAACATTATGCATAGAACCTTTCTTAAGTTCTTCTTTGCTACATTTTTAAATTATTTTTTAATTAAAATTAGCAAAACAAATTGACAACTTCTTACCGACAATATAAGAAATTTTATGTTTTTTTATATTATTTCATATACTATATTGATATAGTAATATTATAAGAAAGTTTAATTAAGATTTTTTATTTTGTATAAAAAATAAAACAACATTTTATATAAATTTTGTGCGTACATTTTTCAAAACATGTAATATAAAGAGACAGTATTGTTTGGTTCATTGATTTTAATATAAATTTGCAGTATATATTTGTCTTGAAAATATAAATTATAGTATGACTAAATACGGGCGAAGTTTATATGTAAATAACTACGTATATATTTATGTTATATAATAAACTCAATTGATCAAATGTGAAAGAAAACTTCTAATCATAAAAGATGGGCTTTGATTACATATTTGATACAATGAGTGTACGTATTATTGTAACATAGATACATAAGAAAGTCGTTTGTAATAACTTCACTCGTATTTTTCTTCTATTTACATTCTCAGGACAAATATATACTACACATTTTATATTAAAATTAATGAACCGAAAAAAATTTTTCAACCCTTGAAATTTTCAGTTACAGTAACTGAAAATTCCTAAACTGTAACATAATTTTCCGAAACATGTAAATGAAGCTGTATGCAGTTACCGTTGCTGAAATTTCTGTTACAGTTTAGGAAAATTTAGAAACGGTTTCTGCATAAAGCTTTAGTGACGTGTCTCTGAAAATTCCTACAGAAATTTCTAACAGTGTAACGAAAAGATGAAAGTAGGCCATAAGAAATGTCACCTCCATTTCCGAAAAATATGTTGTTTTCAAATATAAGGTATTTGTTTACGAACATGTGTTGTCGTCGAGAATGCATTACCGTGCCTCAAGAGAATCTAGATCAAACGGTTTCTGTATTGAATATTTTTGTCAAAGGAATAAATAAATGTCCAAATATGGAATAATACATAGAGTAAAAAATACGTTCATTTAATAAATGTATTATTTATAATTGAATGATTTTGTAATTATTCATATTCAGGTATTTTATAATTTCAACATTTTTCTGTGTGGAAAATTCTATTTCCGGAATTATTATATTTGGAATATTTTCTTTCGCGGGAATATCATTAATATTTTTGTTGTTTTCAATCCACTCGAATTTTGGAAAAGTTTACTGTGAATTGTTATATATTTTATCGAAATATTCTTCATTTCCTTTTCTTCCTCTGAATCCACTTGCTTTTTATAAGTATTATTTCTTTCACTCCTATATTACTGAATTCAATGAAAAATTTTTGATCTTTCAAACTTCGTTCAATTCACTGAAAGGCTCATGCATTTCATTACATTTATCCTAAATTCTCATGAATTAATCCTGAATTCATATACATTCTAAAGGTATTCTAATTAATTAGATCGAATCATTTTGCTAAAAACATATTTTATGTGTTTATTTTATGAATATTTCTACTTTTTTCATATCTTTTACATTTATTTTTTGCTGAATAATTTTTCTTATATTTTATAAGAAATCCTATTAATATTATTCCAGAGAAAAATATATTTAGGGGTCATTTTAGATTATTAACTTAACTTAATTTATTTAAGTATTTATTTAAATTAATTAATAAGTTAAGGTTTTTTAACATCACTTCATTCACATTAAAAATAGTCCATTTTATATGTATGTGTTGGGCTCTACAGCCGTCTTGCAATGATAAATTAAAAACTGTAAAAATAATATTCTCAAACATTTTTATATTACCAGGTGATTAATTTATACAAAAATATAACAGAAGGATGGAATAAAAATAAATTATTTTAAGACATCCCTGTTTATTTAATATTGCGTTTATTTGCTTGTAAGGTGAAATTCCAAGAATCGCGCAAAGACCATGAAATTTCCCATTGATTTAACATGGGAAAAAGTCAGCTTTTTGTAAATCTTATATTTAAACGTAATATTGCGGTACAGAAATATTCAATCATTACCTAATATTCAATTGTTTAAACAAATTCAATTTGTTTAATTCAAGAAATTTGTTTAATTCAAGGAATTCATATAATTCGAGGAATTCACGAAAATCATGGAATTTGAGGAATTCAAGGAATTGAAGAAATTGAAGAAATTCAAGAAATTCACGTAAATCATAGAATTCAGGGAACTTGAACTAATTTGTCTGCAAAATGGTTAAATTTGCTGCTTGGATATGTTAAAAGGTTTCAAAAACAATGGCACTATAAAATGCGAAGAATTTTAAATTCTAGTTGAAAAACATGTTATTCGGAAATAGTTTATGGTCTGGAATTCGAAACTTGATAAGAAATAATGCGCTTCAAACGTGTGTTTCCTATTCATGATACACAAATTTTCAGTGGAGACAAGGTCATTCTGTCAAAAATTTCAGTATGAATTGTCACGTTAGTTTGTTTAATATTTTTGTACTTTTTGTTTATTGTTTTTTACATTGCTGTATTTCATTGTAGTTTCAACTTTTCACAAGAATCTACAGATATTTACAGCTTTTGCAGCCAAAAATTTGTTCTTTTTCGACACAGGATGATAAATGTTTAGGATATTGCAATGAGATAATTTTATATTAGGATGCTTACATACTCGGTATTACAAAAAAGCTTGTTCAAATTTTGAATGAATGGTACAATGTTCGGAGGCCAGAATTAATAATCATAAAAAAAAAACTTACGTTTGAAGTTTTTTTTCAAATATGTTGCAATCGATTCGACACCATATATGTCATTTAAAATTATGTCATTACAACATTTTAAATATTTCTTATCCTAGGTCGAGAAGGATCCACTTCTTGACTGCAAATCAAAATTGAACATTCAAGAAAGAATTGATCAGTCATTGAAATTAAAAGATCCTAACCCTTGAAAATAATTTTGTTCTTATTTAAAGTTATAAAAACGGAACCGCGAATTTAAGAATGAATAAAAAAATTTCCAAATTTTCAAAATTATGTCATTTCAAGCAATTTAACGCTATAAACGTTAATATATACATTGGAATGTATTTTGAAATCGTTTTAAATATTTGCTTAAAAATTTGTTTGAAAAAATAATTTTAGAACTTTCCAGGAATCTAATTATTATTTATTTATTATCTTGGAACTCGAACTTTCCCAAAAAAATTTTTAAAATCCTGAAAGAGTAAAAAATTACCTTAAAATCATCCAGACTCTTTTTTGAACATTTGTCAAAACTTATAAAATATTTTTGTAAAATTAAATAAAAAAAATTATTGTCATTTTTTCTAGTAATTTTAATACAAAAAATTGTATTCATCGAAACCTCTTAAAATGCTTAAAGCTTATAAATTTTGTGTTCGACATCTTCAAAAATCTACACTGTGTTTTTTATGTTTTTAACTTTTTTCAGGTTTTATATGATTTTGGAATCTTTTCAAAATTTCTGAATACATTTTCCATTCAATCGATTATTTTCCAAATCAATAATTGTTCAATTGTTATTTTTTATTTTAAAAAAATCAAAATATTATTTTAAATATTCTTAAAATTAATGTTTTCCAAATAAAAAATAATTTTAAATTTTCCAAGCAAAGTTAATATTTTTTTATTTTCTCAAAACCTTTAAAGATCAATAAAAAGCTTCTAAATTTTATTTCAAAATTTTGAAAAATCCAGATTTAGTTTTCAATTCTTCCAAATCTTTTTTAGCCTTAAATTAAGTTTGGATCTTCTTAAAACCGAGCTCTAAACTGGTAAGTATTTCTTGAACTAATTCAAATTTTTTCCTAATTGCTAATTTTTCAATTGTTATTCATGCATAAAAATTCAATAATTCAAGTTTCATATTAAAAATTTATAAAATAGAACAATTAAAATTGTAACGTACAAAGTTTTCATTCAACACTCTGAAATATCAACGATTCAAATCTTTCTAAGCCTAATAATTCAGTTTACAATTGTTTATTCTTTATTATTTGATTTAAATTGCTCATTTAGAATAAAAAGTGAAATATTGCTAAAAATTCAAAGACGTTGACATTTGCCCAACTACGGAGGCTTTTAAATTGAAAAACTGAATCTTCCTATAATGTCAATTGTTGTTCAATTTTCGATAATCGAACTACAGTTCATTGTGATTAAATAAATAGCAAAAGTTCTTGGTAAAAATATACAACATAATTTTAAGTACAGTTTTTCAATATTTCACTTTTGAGAATATAATAGACGTTTTCCAAATGGAAGAAAAAGGTTTATATATTTTTTTTAGTCATACTAATATTGGAATTACTGACAAGAAAAAAAATATGTTTAGGAATTTATATAAATATAATTTTCCCGAGATTCTTGAGAAAATCAAAAAAGATTTTTGAATACTTGAGCTGTGTCAAAAAGAAATTTTAGGAACCTTGAAGACGCTCTTCAACTTTACAAGACCTTACAGAATATTAGGAAGAATTCGAGTCTTTATCAAAGATGTTTCGAACTTTCAGAAGTTTAGGAGAAATTAAAATCTATTTGATACATTTCCTGAAATGCTACTAACTCTTAACACATTTTTAATCTGTTCAAAACCTCTTAAATTCGTTAAAATATTTTCAACTGATTCGAATTTTCCTGAAAATTCTGAAAAATCATGAAAATTGTAAAAAAAATTGCCTCAAAAGCTTCCAAATTTCCCTAGAAATAAGAAATACGAAACAATATTTTTTTTTATCTTTTCAAAAAATCGAAACTTTCTAATCTTTAAAAATTCCATTTTGTGGTCACACTATACAAGGCACAAAAAAAGATGAAGAGGCGAAAATTGTACACTGAAAAAAAAATCTGCAATTTGAAAATGAATAACTTTTTGATGGGACTTCCAGTTTTTGTTTCATTGGTAAAAAACTGATTTCAGAATAAAATTGATTAAATTTTTGGACAAACGACACAAACTAAGAAAAAGATTGATAGACAAAAGTTGCTCACTCAGAAAAGATCTACAAATTTCTTATCAACATTTGTTATGAAAATACATTTAAATTTACAAAATTAACTTTCTGGAAAAACAATACACGCTACAATAACATTTTGTAGGACAAATTTTTTGGTCTAAATTAAATTTACAAATTTTTTTGAACAACTTTATGCTAGGATGCATAATTTCAGTTCGAATGGTAAAAAATAATATTGAACATAAACAAATTAAATTTATGGAAAAACGGAGCAAGTTACAATAAAATGCATAATTACAAAATTGTTTTTTGTAAGGATGAGAACTTTTTCAATTATTATACAAAAAAAGACAAGGAAAGTACGTCTGCTTTTAATATCAATGCATATTATGAATTGTAATAATATACATTTATTGAAATAACTAAGAGCCAATGAATACTCTCCTATGATTCAAAAATACTCTCTTTTATGCGTGAGGCTTCAAGTTATTTCGATGAAAATTGAGATAGTTTTTGATTTTAATAGCAATTATGTATTGAATTTCGTTTTGTTTCACTAAATTTTATTCCACTGATGCTTACAACTACGAGAAACCATTCATACAAATTATCAAACTCACGACTTCTCTAGAGATAGGCAGTTTTTTAAAAAACAAATTTTAATCTTGAAAATAATGTTTGTAGAATTTTGTGTAAATAGTTTGATTTTAAACAAAATACGCGGTTGTATTGTCATAAAAAAGACAAACCTGCAGCAAAAAATGTGTTAGCTACCTGCCAAAAAGGGCACACCTTCGAGAAAATATTTACATTTTTAACCGAAGAAAAAAATGTTTAACTAACATGATGAATCTGCAAATAAACAAGTGAATTTTCAACGAAGTAGTTTAACTTTTAAGCAAGTATTTGTTAATTTTTTTAAAAATAGACAAAGTAGGCGCCGAGCGCCTGCAAAAAAGATTTCCGTAGCTTATTGAGACGTTAATCAAAACCTGATCAGATCTTTAGGAAAAATTATAATTGAAAAAAGTAAACAGATTTCCAAAAAATAATTCTCAAAAAAGAATTTAAAATGATCTTTTCACTTTTGGAAATTATTTTCCCTGAAAAAGAGTTAATTAGGTCTTTCAACCTCCATCTGTCATACTGTCCCACCCTTGCTCCCTCTATATTCCTTTCCCCTAACTGAACGAACGGTGGATATAATATTTCCTAGCCATCTCGTCCAATACATTATCAGCGTACTCTGTGCCGCCTCCAACCATTTGGTAACAAGGTCCTGGTATACAACCAGAAACTCATTACCCTTTTTACTATTTTGAAATGGGCCCATCACGTTCGTGGCAACTACAGCCCACAGCTCTTGAATTAGTCGATGGCCCATTGAAACTTTCGGGCGTGACTGGTCCAATTTACTCAGTTGACAGATTTTACTTCTGTTCATGAAGGTGCTAATGTCTTTAAACATCCGCTGCCAATAATAGAACAACCTTGCTCTGTAGAAAGTCTTCTCAATACCCATGTGACTGGCTATGGTCCGTGATGACCGTGAAATAATACCCCTCTAGGCAGTACCTGAACTTATGTATCGCTCAGACGACAGCTAATCACTCACGCTCCATGGTAGCTTAATTACGCTGCGCCTTTGACAGACTCCTGCTAGCACAGGCTATTACTTTTTCTTAACCACCTTGCTCCTGAGTGGCTACCACGCCTAGACCAGTATTCCTGGCGTCGGTCTGAGTAGTGAATGTGATGCTGAAGTCGGGATGCGCTAGAATTAATGATGAAATTAATGCCTTTTTAATCGTCTGGAACGCCTCCTCTTGTGCTTCGTCCCATATAGAAGCCATATTTTTCAGTCGGTCGAGGGTATTCCAAGATTGGCCTCAACTTATCCCCATCGACGTTGAGACCTGTCTGATTCACTACAAATCCCAGATATTGAACCGTCTATTTACAGAAGTCGCATTTAAATCAGAGTTGAGATTCATCCCAGCTTCCTGAGCCTGTTTTATAATTTTCTCCAACCAGTAGAGATGCTCCTTGAGCGTTCTGGTTACGACTATTATGTCATCCAAATTCGCTAACACGTACGGCCTCATCTCCGGTGTTATCACTTTGTCCATTAACCGTTGGAACGTCGCAGGTGCTTCCGTAAGTCCGAATACCATCGTTCGATACTGGTAGATACCCTTCTTAGGTATTATGAAGGAGGCCTTTCCAATGTTCTCCTGATTCAAAGGAATCTGACGATACGCCTAGTTTGAGACCAGCGTCGGAATATATAGAGCTGAGCTCAATTTATCTAGTATTACAGTCATGAAGGGTAACGGATATCCATCTTTCTTATTGACTTCATTGACTTCCCTGAGGCCAATGCACATCCGACATACTCCATCAATTTTACGAGCCATCACGAGTGGATTACACCAATCGCATGATGAGGGCTTGATGATGTCCTTGTCAATTAGTTTTTGGTCTTCTGCGAGTAACGCCTGATGAACCTTGGGTGCAATGCAGTAGTTTCTTTGTCTTATCGAAGAACTACCCTGTGTGTCGATCATATGCTCGACAAACTTAGCCGTAGGCAATTTATCCAGGGGTGCAGGACCTATCCGACAAGGTGGGAATTCCTTCGCAACTCGCGGGCTCACCTTCGTCCAGTACCCCGAAAGAAAATGGTATCAGTGGCTCGTTAGCCGTTCAAATTTCTTGATCTTTCGCGTGGATTATAAACCCAAATTCCTCCGCAAAGTCTATGCCTGATACACACATTTCAGTCAGACCTGATATTATTCAGACTGCCATCTCGCGGGTATACCTTCTAAGCTGATGGGGATTGAAGCTTCACCTTTATGGACTCTAAAGTACCATTCTTCATCATGATCGCTCCCCTTTTGTTAAGGTTTAATTTGTTATTTCCCGATTTAATGATTTCCAACCCGTTCGCTCTCATGGGGGTATTCATCGACCCCGTTTCCACCAATAAATGACAGAGTTTTTCCCCTATCACGACATCAACATAGGGTCGTGCGGCTTCACCTCCAGTTAGCTTAGGGTTGAACGGTGCATCTGGCTATCGAATGCCTCCTTCCTGATCGTTCATGATCTGATCACTACTAATCTAAGATTCTCCTGGGTCCTGGCAAGATTGATTAGAGTCCTCCTTGACTTTTAAAGTTAGGTTTGGTTGATAAGAGTTGTTCTCAGCTTCTGAAGTTTCTATTGTGACTCGGCTTAGCTCATTTATAGCCGCATCTATGGAAACATATCCCGGCGACTCATTGGGTGAGCTGCGCTGACAATGCTTAGTTGTTGAATTGGCCCTGTTACTCACAGCCGATGTTCACTACATTTGGTTGATTCGCGTCGTAGAATTGAGCAAAGATATATTCGGATGATTTTTCCAAGCTTAGGCCTGCTTAGGGGGAAAAAGAGCAGCATCGACCCGTATTTTGCTCTTCCCTATTGGTCTCCCTGTCAATGGGCCGAGTCACAACTGCTCTTGAATTTGTTCACCTTGCCGCATTTGGGACAGAATTTTTGCCACTTATTTGGACACCTCTTTCAATTATGTTTATCATCCTTGCAGTTAAAACGGGATGTCTTCTGCTTATGTTGGATCTTGGAATTTCGATTTCTATCAGGGGACTCGACTCCAGGTGATACTTTTGACTTAGATGAATCCCTAATGTCATCTGCCTTTCTATTCTTATTTGCGGTCGGCTTCTTGCTTGAATTTGGCCACTACGAATTGGATTTATCTTTAGCATTGGTCGAGTTCATACTACATCGGACTGCTGCTAGCTCGAGAAGAACTTTCGCTAGTTTTTCTATCGCTAAATGGAAGCTCGCCTCTCTTACGACAATTCAGCCTGAACATTTTCCAACTGGAATGTAGGTAAGCTCCGGGAAAAAAGAGCCTTCCTTCTTAGTAGGCTGTCTCTCGTCTTTTATGGTACTTAGGGCCCTCTCTGAGTCAGCTGCCAAGAACGCCAATTCATTATCGTCAAAGAATTCGTGGCGCCTAACTAACCGGTTGATGTCAGAGCGCAGGTAAGGGTACGCCCTATCCACATGCTCTTGTAACCTCACGGGGATGGAGACCCTTCGATATAAGCCTCGGAAGCAAATGAGATAATTGGATGTTAATTCATCCTTTCCTTGGTATCTCGCAGCCACCTGCTTGTTCAGTTTCCATTGGTAATTGATATTACCAAAATAGGCACAAAAGGCAGCTTTAAATTCTTCCCAAGTAGGCCACGCCCATTGACTCATACAAAACCATTCGGCAGGTAGGTCATCCAACAGGAATGGCATCGCCGTCAGCATTTTCTCTTCAGTTAGGTAATACTCCTCTTCTCCGTTCTGGACTTTTGCCAGACAGCTCTCGACGCTGATGTGTTTATCCCAAGCACATTTAATGTGCCAATTCTTTACTATAGTCCAAAGTTTTATTCAGCCTTGGAAGAGGGGTGCGGTCCTCTGGGGTTTCCCAACTAACTACTCCGCTGTAAAAACTATGGTTCCATTTTGTTTGAGGATCCTTTTTTTTAGCGTCCTGTTATAATACCAAATCGTCTTTTTTTGAAGCCATCGTTCGTGCTATTTTACTTTGCTAACTTCATATTGAAAAGTGGTACGTACTAGCGAACTAAAATAATGCACAAGGCAATTGTTTGGATTTCCTACAACTTCAGGCTTAAGAGAAACAGAAAACATTTGAAACAGACAAAATTGAATTCTCACTTCGGTCCTGTAAAAGTGGAACAAAAAATTAAAAATTAAAATTTGGACAAACGACACAAACTATGAAAAAAATGAATCAATGGAAGTTGTTCACCAAAAAAAGAAGATCTGCAAATTTATAGCAATAGTTTTTTGATAGGATGCGTAGTTTCATTAAGTAGTAGTTCATTTCATTCAAAATGACCACAAGAAAATCATAATCAGCGTCAAGTAGCGCCATCCGAATGTTAAAGAACATTACCGAAAATTTAAATCAAAATGAGTCAGGCTATACTCATTATAAAGTTATATCAAATCAATTGGCCGCAACAGGAAATAAAACTCACATGATGTTTTTCTTATCGAGGTACAAATTTAGCATAAAAATTGCAAAAAATATAAAGGAGGGGTTTTTGTGAAACGATTTTCTTCAAACTTTTTGAAAATCTTCCATCAACAGATTTTAAAATAGGACGATAAACCTCGTTAAAATTTATTAAGAACATCAAACAAATTAGGTATTTAATTGAAAGAAGGAAAGTACGTCATTATTTAAAACCAAACATATTTTCACTTCTTCTAAAGGTAGAAGATATTATGAATATCAAAAGATTTAGATTTGAAAAACTGATTTTTGACATAAAAATAATATGATTATCTGATTTGAACAGTTTTTAAGATAAAATACAATTAATATTAAGAAATTAAATTAAATTTGAATCAACAAACATATGAAATGATCCAAGGAAATGCGCTTCTTCTCTTTTCGCCAAAGATTTTCTTACTTCAGTTGAGTAAATCGAGGGGCTATTCACTGAGAAATCATGTGAATGCGACTCCAGAAATCGCAAGGAAATCCTTCGTGGAAATCCTGGACTCCCAGAGCAGTCGTGGCAGTCAGTGGGGAATCTCGGCAATCAACGGAAATTTCAGATATTCTAGTTTGTACTTGAAGCTGCATTCACTCGATTCCGGTTAAGTCAGTTATCGCTCATTTTATTCAGTCATGCGCAAGACGGTATATTTACTGTCAAAGAAATTTGAAATTTGTTTTCTTTTTTCTTCATTCCGCATAATATTTTGCATATAATGTGACTCTGAATGTGATGAAATTGCGAATATTTTTGGCAGAAATTTAATTGTAATACTTGGGTGCAATGCAGTACACACAAGGTGCAATCACTTAGCACCATCTTAACGAATTAAAAAGATTTACTAAAAAAATACCTACTATAAAATATATGTAATAACCTCTCTAAACTAATAATGTTGCATCCACTTAAAATCATACAGAGAGATCTAGCTCAGGGTGTCGTAATAAATTACATTGAAATAGGTTATTTTTCAAGTATAATAAGGAGTTCTAAACAATTTTTCTACCTGCAATCTATTGAAGTCAACCTTACAATAACCAAAAATTATGAAATTCTACGTTTAAATGCTCTATATTTAACGTGTGCGCCTATTCTATTTTTCTTTTACTTTAAGTAAGAATTAATAATATATGTTAATAGATCTAATTAAAATTGTTTTTAAATATAAAAAGACAAAACAATGGATGATTTTATTGAAATTTTAAAAGATAATTTTCTCAAAAAATCTCCCGTTTAAAATTCTTTTATTTCTTTAATAAATTGAAATCAATGTGAATCTACTACCTATTCTATAAGATTCGTTTTTTTATAAACATCTTATTATTATTGATTGTTATAAATAACTAAATAATTATTCTACTACTTTTGTCTTGATTGAGATATTTAAATTTTCATTCCAGATACTGGTGTAGTCTATTGTCCATTTTCTAAATCCGTTGGGAAATTTTCAAAAGATTCAAAATTCCTTAAATCACGTCAATTTTTTTTCTAATTTTATGAAAATATTTTCACAGAAACCCCACATTTTTATCTTATGTCATTTTCGTTAAATTTTTACTTTTATAATGTTGACAAACTGTGAATTTATGCTGACTAAATAATTTTTGTTGTAGCTACGAGAATTATTTGTCCCAAAAATTGAATTTTCTCATTGTTCTCATAAACAACAATAAATTCGACAAAATGCTAAGAAAAAAGTTTGCTCTTTTTAAAAAGTTCTACAAACAATACCTCTTACTCTTTTATAATATTTTGTATGGCTGGTAAAAAAAAATCCAAAATTCAAAATGGGTTCGTTTTTTATTTAATTGGACTTTATCTTCCCGACTGAATTTTGAAAACATGAAAAGTTGATATTATGAAATCTCGATTTTTTTATATAGTCCAATTTATTTTAATTGGCATTTATATAAAGAAGAGATTTTTGAACCTTTTGAAATTTTTTTAACGGATTTCAAAAGAGGACGAAAAATCCACGCCAGAATGTGGAATAAAAATTGTAATGTCTCAATTAGGTTAAAAGTTATGGAGGTTTAAGGAAAGAGTTGGTTTTTGGTTCTAAAATCCGAAAAATACGCGTCGCCTCATTTCCTCTGAGAAACAAAATTTTTTTCGCTAAGAGAAGAAGTCGGTTCAAGTTTACCTATCTGTCTGGTTTCAAATGGATTCAGTCTATTATTTATGGAATAATACTTGTAATGATTTAGACGTAGATTGCGAGTAATACCAATATCATTTACAGGTCGATAATTGAGCAGATAATTGAGAGACAATCATGTTCTCAAGTACCGAGAGCGGTGTATCAAAAAATAATGGAGCAGATTCTAGTCCACTTTGCAGGAACTGCAAGAAAAATTTCACTTCTGTAGACAAAGAGCGCAATTTAAAATCACAGTTTTGGGGTGCTTGGCAATCTCATTTTAAAGACGCTGAGATTCCTAAATACATAACGAATTTATTTGGTTGTCAGAACTTGGATAATTCTTATTCTTTTCGAACAATCACTGACGATACAATCAACGAACTAGAAAAATTTGCTGCAAATGAATTGCATTCCCTCTTAGATTCAAATGAAAATTTAGAAGATTACTATGGACTCTACAAAAACGCACCTCAAAAATTTCGGTTTATGCTAGGGGATGGTTTACATTTTCTTTGGCGCATTATTAAATAAATCACGAAAGTCATAATAAAATTAAAATTATAAAAGTGTATTTATCATTGCTTTCTTGATATTTTTATAATCTTTATCATAATTATATTATAGAAAAGAACATTCACTAATGAAAATTAGGATTCAAGGTTCAACAGATTGCTTTTTGACATTTTCATAATCGTTATAAATATTAAAAATATATATCAAAATATATTTATGAAAATAATTCCATGTTTACTATTTTATATTATTGATCCACATTTATTAATAGAAAACTGCTTGAACGAATTAAAATTGTTTAAACAATGACATGACGTTTTTAACAGAATTGACTACTCCCCGAAATCATTCAATATTATGTTTAATTCAGAAAATACGATCAAAAAAATATTTTTGGAAAAATAATTGTTTAAACCAATTATATTTGTTTGAACAATTAAAAAATTGGTGATATATTCTTTCTATACACTATATAGTCAGAAAAATAATTATGTGTATTTTATTTTATTTTTTAAAGTTATCGAAAAAAACTGCCTAAGCAAATCGAAATTGTTTAAACAAATAGAAATTTATTAATCATCGAAAGATATGTATCAAAATTATATAATTATTCAACAAAAAGTAGCATAGGATACCAATTTGAGAAAAAACTGGACATCTCTGGGTCAATTTTTAGAAATGTTGAGAATAAACAATAAGCAATTGTTTAAATAATTACATAATGTTTTTTAAAAAAAATCACTACTCCAAACAATGACAAACTATTACATTTCAATCAGAAAATGCGATTATTTTTTACATTTTTTGGAAATAAATAATGGTTTAAATAAGTCACATTTGTTTAAACAATCCAAAAATTTTTAAAAAGTCCTGGGAAATATTCGAATTGTCCATTAGTAATTATTTGTACGTAAAAAAAGACGGAAATTGCCGAAAAGTAACAATAATACGTAAAAATGTAGTTTTTTTATTTTTTGGTCATATTTGGGGCGCTGTCGGGGGGGGGGGGGGGGTAAGTATGAGTTCAATTTTTCGAACATCCCAAATTTCCCCATGTTAATTAAATGGGATTTTGAAGTGCCCGGTGGCACGTGTTGATATTCGACTTTCGAAAAAAAATTAGGGAATTTTTTTCTCTGGAAATGGAACCCTGCCCGGGGGGGGGGGGGTGGGCCCTGTAGCTCGAAAACAGTTTTTTTGACCACCCTAATAACCTGAATCGTATACTTCGAAATTTGAATTAAATTAAAATTAAATGTCAATGTTTACATCTATAAAATCTATCTTTGTTTGGACGATTGCCAATCTCTTCTCGTGTTTTTTTCTTCATTTCATCTCATAATAAACACATATACAAATTACTTTTTTGAATCAATATTCTAATAATTTTTAAATTAATCAAATTATTTATATGTGGTAACTATGGTGATACGCCTTGCGTTTCGGCGACAGTTTCATGGCGCTGCTGCCATTCAAGCGAAGTCCGAACCGGAATCTTTGGAGCAATCAATGGGCAATCATGGGATTCACAAAGGAATCATCTCGGGAATCATTTATGAACTGCCGCATTCATATTTTTCTGATTCCCTGATTTCTCAGTGAATAGCCCCTCGGAGTAAATAACATTTACAGGTAAGAGTCATGCTTCCAATCAAATAAATCATTTCCATGATGATATTTCTTGGGTACAAATTTATATTTATTTGCAATAAATGACAAAATTATTACATGAGTCATATTAATTATTCTTAGAAAGTTAAAAAGATAGTTTGATTGTATTTTTTCAAACCTCCAGAATTATTCCCACATTTCAATCAAATCGAACCTTTAAGTTAATTACTTCATCCATGTATGGATCAAGTAATTAAGGTTTCTTTGAGTGAAAAATTTTTTTTCTCAGATTAGTAATTATTTATAAATTTTAAAAGAATATTAATGATATCATAAGCGTTGAATATGATAATTTCTTCTAATAAAGTAACCATTTTCAACATTATTCCTTGAGTCCCATTGTTCAGTATCAGGATTCTATTTCTCCAAAGTAGTGATCGATAATTTTGATATGCTTCGTGATAAAAATTTTCTGGCTTCGCATAATTGTAGCTTTCAATTGTTTGCAGCGTTTTTATCTAACTTGAGATAAATAATATCTCTGTAATTTACTCTGAGTTGATATTTCAACTATAAAACAATTTATTCTACATAGGAATCATTGATATCAGAAAAACGTCTATTGCAACCTGTAAAAGACCTCAGAAAAGTAATTATTTTCATTAATTTAATTTCTTCACTCATACTCACCAGAAGAAATTGCCACCAAAGTAAGGATAAAGAGCCTCATCCTGCACGAAATTCAAAAGTCACACACAAAAAGTCCGAGATTGAGTCTGTTAGTAGAAACAGTAATTTCACTTCTTCTTGTTTCTTACGATGTCAAGACAATGATTTTGCGTCACTTATATACTGAAATTTTTGACGCAGTTAGCTTCTAGCTAACTTCTAGGTTCTATTTGCCAGACCCTAAACTCAGTCTGAATAACATTTTTTCAACTTGAAATTCCAAGCATCTTATTCTTGCTTGAAAATTGTACATTTTGGATGGATGTATTTTTCTTCATTGACTGAAAGATCATCTTTGGTTGAAAATTCAATTTATTTGTCAGAGTGTTTCTTTTTTGTTTTAAAATTAAATTAATTTGTTAAAAGTTCAACATGTAGCATAAAATTTTACGAAATTAAAAAAAATTAATTACTGACCAAAAAGTCGAATTTCCAGAAAAAAATATAAGATTTACAACAGCAAGTTCAAGATTTGAAGAAAAAATCAGCAAAATAGCAAAATTTTGAACCAAACATTGATTCTCATCCGAAAACATGAATTGAAAAAGATAAAAATTCCACTGGAGTTTCGCTAATTTAGTTGCAGATCCACTGATTTGATTTGAAGTTCTTTCTTTTTTCAGTAAATTATCAGCTGGAAATTTTCCTATATAATTTTTTTTGTGAATTAATATTTTTCAATTGATTGTTAAACTGTTTGCTTAGAAATTGGGCTGCGTCGAGTTATTCTGAAAATTCAGGAGGGCTTGAATACTTAAATATTCAACCCGAATTTCAGAACGACAAGAAACTGCGTCGAATAATTTGAATTCATGAAAAATAACGAAAAGATGAAAGTTGGCCATGAGAAATGATTTTACCTTCGTTTTCTAAAAATATCATGTTGTTTTTGAAAATTTTTAAACGATTTGGTTATTTAATATTTTGCTTATTGTTTTCAATTCACTCGAATTTTGTAAAATTTCACTGTGAATTGATATACTGAAATTGTTATGAATTTCATTAAATTTATCCTAAATTCTCATGAATTAATCCTGAATTCATATAAATTCATATGGAATTCTTATTCATTAGATCGAATTATTTTGTTGAAAATACGTTTTAAAAAAACTTGAAATTTTTTCTTCTTCATTCAAAAAATGGCTTTTTCATACTCTTCAAATGCATGCAGAAGAAAAATTGGACTGGAAAGAAATTCATGGTCAAATTGAGATTTTTACCCTTTAGGAAACCACATGTACTACCATTTCAGCTTTTCTGACATGCTTTTACTCTTAAGAGTGGACCCTGCATTACATGTTTGTCGAACAAATCTGAGTAAGTTTTAGAGATTAAGTTTCTAAGAAGAATTAAAATGATTAATTAAAATGAATTAAGAGAATTTAAAAGAAATTCAGAAAAAAAATTGAATAATTTGAAACCAGTAGAAGGTTTGGATATTCTGAAAAGATGAAAAAAAAAATTTGAGTTTTCAGTTAAAACAAATAATTTTCAACCAAGAAAAAGGACTCTTCCACATAATAGTTGATTGATCAACTGAGGAAATGTCAATTTAAATTCCAGTTTGGAAAAAACGAAGATAGTTCGGTCGGTTTGTTGGTAGCAGTTTCATTTGGGGTTTAGTCTCATGTGTTTTAGATACTATAGAGCTGTAAAATGGAGTACTCTGCGGTGGCGCATGTCTGGCGGAACAATCAAACAATCAAACAATCTAACAGAACTGATTCTAGCTATAGGGAGAAGATCATGTTTTTTGAACAAAACATAAATCCCTCGTAAAATAAACTCAGAGGCCCTGAAAAGGGCTGATTGTTATTTTAGTAAAAAATGCAATCTGAGAGTACTGCGTCAACGAAGGTCCATTCTCACTCAATAATCGCAATCCTCTGCTCGTAGCTCTCGTGCGCCGGCTTTTATTGTGTCCTTCCCACCTCAGTGAGCGCTGGATGGAGGTGGGAGGCTACACGGCGGGGACCGACGGTCCATCCCATTGGCCGCTCCGGCTCACGTGGCTTTTCGCGCCAACTGAGTGGGGATCGCTGACCGCGTTCAGCGGTGACTGACCGTCTTTCCACGCGCTCTTCCGTGTTAACTACTGTGTCTACAGTGAGGTGCGTGTTACAACTGATTCCTTCATATAAAAACAGGTAACCTCCATTGGTCCAGACATAGTAGTCGCCATTTTGTAGTAAATGATACGCTAACCAGTGGCGTAACTACGTTTAACAAGTTTGCGTTCGGATTTTCAATTGTTTCTGCATTGGTGGGGGCCCGCTAGCTTGCGGGGCTTGTGTTCTCGGAAAACATGGAACACCGGTAGTTACGCCATTGACGCTAACGAACGTCGGATAGCGGAAAAGGACAACGCTAAACTCGCAGAGCATGCGCAGTAATGTCAATACGTGACTTTAACGTTTCTATTACCACAATAAACTCGCAGAGCATGCGCAGTAACGCCAACACGTGACTCCACAAGATACGGGACGCTATGCAAAGGCTCCCTATTATCGGCAATTATCGGTGATCGATAAAATAAGAAATATACTTTTATACTTATGTTGATTTTCATTTGAATATAGAGGTCACCAAAAATTAGTGAAATACATTTTAAATATATTAACAAAGATGCATAATAATCATTCATTAAAAAAGAACAGTTGTTATTGAAAGTAAAATAGTAAAAATCCATGAATCGAAATGATTACTGGCGATCGATAAAAGTAGAAATCTACTTTTTTAGTTCTATCAATTTTAGGTTTCAAAAAAGAGGTCACCCTATGACATACGAAATTGCGACGATTGTTTTTATATGAAGTGAAGGATTGTTGTGTGACTTTTTTGTGATTAATTTTTAAAAACTTATGCAACGTTGGTAAGTAATGATTCATTTTCCTAATATATATATATATATATATATATAAAGATATATTGCACATTTCGGGATTGATCTGGTTTATTTTTTTACATAATTACCTGTAATTATGGTGAATAGAGGTTAAGACATTAACGATAACGATGCGGAAAAAATGTGTCAGAAAAATTATTATGATTGTATTAAAATATGTATATATATATATATAAATTAATTATACAACTATTAAAATTTGATAATTAAATATGAAACACTAACATAATAATTGTTTTAATTTGATAAATTGCATGAAATTTTGAGACACGAAGAGGTTAAGACGTTAACGAACGATGCGGAAAAATGTGTAAAAAAAATTATTATGATTGTATTTATTTATATATATATATACATATACAACCATAATAATTTTTTTGACACATTTTCTCCGCATCGTTCGTTAACGTCTTAACCTCTTCGTGTCTGAAAATTTCATGCAATTTATCAAATTAAAACAATTATTATGTTAGTAATAGTTGTATAATTAATTTTTGTTACTTCTAATTAATATCTAACGTGATCATGTATTTATTAAAATTTAAAATTTGTATATTAATTCAAAACATTTTAAATAAATATAATTTTACATTTGTATAACATTTGCATTATATTGGATAAGTCCTTTTGTTTAATCTTTTTTGTTAAGTAAAAATAATATTAAATGTTCTTATATTATTTATATTGATTA
>CAKNXH010055525.1:0-52747 GCA_932178445.1 Andricus quercusramuli
TTAATGGTATAATGTGTATTCACTTATAATTTTTAATTTGTACTTATCATTTATGTATATACTATCGATCCCATTTCCTGAATTCAGTGCCGAATCCTTAAAAATTAGTGCCTTTTTCTCGTCCCCTTTACTTAAGCATCGAATTATATGTTTCTATTTGTCGTGTCGTACCCCTTTTATCCCGATTCTTTTTGAAGATATTGTTATTATATTAGTTTATTAATATTACTTAAATCGTCCGGGTTTCTTACTTTAATTTTGTATCCTAACTAATTTTTTGTTTGTTATCCTATTTCGTTGACAACTTTGTTACTTTTTTTTATATTTGTTACTTTTTTATATTTGCGCAGAGTATTTTGTTAATTTGTTCCGGTAAGCCTTTGAGTATTCTTTTGAGACAATGATATTTTTATGAATAAAACCTATATCGTACCTGTTTTAAAGAAAATCATGAGTAGTTATATTCAATGGTGTTTAACCCATCCCCTCTACTGTAATCCGACGAAGGTTGGAGGCTGAGCTAGGCGGCAAAGCTAGCAATCCGAAATGTTTTAATGTTTTATTTTCAGTAGTGTCCCAAGAAAGGACTGGCGCCCGCTTTTGTGATTTGGTTTTGGTGGATCCCCTCTATTTTGAGTCTTATGTTTACTTTTGGTTTTGGTGGTGTGAAGCTTTACTGTTCGTTTATTTTGAGTTTCGGATTGTTTTGTGAGTGCCCTGGTCGGACCATGCCATTTTTCTCTTGAAAAAAAGGTTGCACGTCACAAACGTTGCGGAAGAGGTAAGAGAGATCTCTCTTAGGCTTAAACTCACAACCAGTGGGTAAGTAGTTCAACTTGTATTGTAGTTGATGTTAATTAAGGTGTTATAATGATTTTAAATAAAGGTGGTTTGCCTCATAGGCTTGCCCGGGCTTTTCCTTCAAATCGTGAGGATTTTCATGCCTAGGCAAGTTGGTGTTGAATAGTATATTACCGTCGAGCAGGTACAGGGCAGGGTGGAAATTTACTTTTGAGATTTACCCTTTAATTAACAGCTGTAAGTGTGTGATCTGGGTTTCTCGGGTCAGCTTGCCATTCATAGAGGTGTATTATTTATATCCGTAGATTATTAAGGGATTAGGCATTGCTAGATTTGAGTCGTAACACAATGGCGCCCGTACCTCTACGAAGGCTCACCTCGCAGCAAAATGCACACATGGAACAGATAGAGCGCATGGGTTCGCGTCTGAAAGGGAAGCCACCCAACTGATTAAATCAAAGTATGATTGATTCGCGTATTGACGCTCTCAAAGGGATTTGGTCAGTGGCAATTGAGGCGCACTCGGAGATAATGGGTCGAGAGGACATTGAGGCTGATCCTTATATTACAGACAGTATTTTTTCTAGAATGGAAAGTGCATATGAGGATCTTTTAGACGAATTACTGAATATGTTATCCTAATTCAAGGGCAATGTTGATCCCCCTATACAAGGTCACAACGACATGTCAATAGATAAATTGGACACAGCAAAGTTACCGAAACTTGATCTTCCAAAATTCTCCGGTAATTATGAGGATTGGGAGAGTTTTTCCGATCTATTCACATCACTCGTGCATTCATAAATGGCAACGAACGCTACGAAATTAAGTTACCTTAAGCTGTGTTTAACGGGAATAGCGGCAGATCCAGTTAAAGATGTCGCTACCACTGATGCGAATTACCTTACAACTTGGCAGGCTCTGACACAGCGATTTTATAACCCCAGGCTTATTGCGAATAACCATTTTAATGCTATAATGAATATTGTTGCTTTGAAAAAGGAGTCAGCCGTGGATCTACGTGCGTTTTCTGATGAATCACAGCGTATCGTTCGCGCTTTTTCTAACATGAAAATGCCCGTCGAGCATTGGAATACATGGTTCATACATATATCATCCGCGAAGTTGGATCCGGAAACTCGAAAAGCTTGGGAGTTGGAGATGAGCGCGAGAGATCGGATAGCGATAGTAAATGTAGGAGAAGGCTCGTCCCCGATGCATCCGGGCGGGGGCCGTTGCAACACTTCCCAAAATTCTCAGAATTCGCAAATCGTCTCGAGAAACGTTCGCAAACGTTGAGCATGATGGCTGCAGGAAATGCTGTTGATAAAATATCGTTTTTGAACTCAAAAAATAGTCTCGGTACACGAAGGGCATTCCAAACGCGGCAAGACTTCAAATCGCTACCGAAATGTGTTCTGTGTACGGGTGTACATCACTTGTGGAACTGCTATAAGCTGAACTCTAAGTCGCCGTATGAGCGCAGGTCCGAGATGAGACGTTTAAATTTGTGTTTCAATTTCTTTGGTGACCATGAATGCATCGCGTACAAGCACAAGGGACGCTGCCGAGTGTGTCAGGGAAAACACCACACGCTTCTTCATGTCGATTCGATACGAGGGCAGAACTTCCCGCGATCTTGAAAGGTTTCTGAAACCAATCCCGAGGTGAGCAGCGATGCGACACCTCGGGTGGCGGGCGAACATGGTCAGTAGATTAGTACGCAGACATAGCTTTAGCTGATCCTCAATTTTACTTTGGAGATTCTGTAGATATAATGATAGGAGCTGAAGTTTACGGGTAACTATTGCTATCTGGTGTGCGCAAATTCCGGAGTTCAATCGGATAGGTGAGAAGACACAGGGCTCACATGGATTCTATCGGGAGAAATAAAAGCGAGTCTGTCACGGCGGGCGGAGTATCCTCCTCGATCCTCGGTGCAAGCGCTGCATTACGTTTCAGCATCTGATCTGAATGACTCCTCGCAACGAGATGCACCCTCGAGGAATTGTCGGACTCAAGTTCAGAAAAAACAATCGAACAAAAAATACGAGCGAGCGTGCACAGGAAAGAGGGACACATACGCGCGGCTCTGATGGTCGGTATATGGTGCGCCTCCTCTTGAAATCAGACCCACCGGAAATGGCCGTGGAGATCCGACGTACGTCGTTAGGGTCACTCCCGCATAGGTATGGTTGGTTGACACGCGACACAAAACTCGCTGAAGACTTTCTGGAGGCGGTCTTGGTCTTTCTGGCATGTTAAGGAGCAGGCGCGATGGTCGCCTCCACAGTTCGTGCATTTTGTGTCAGCATCTGTTTTTTCCCATTTTTTGAAAGTGTGGTCTCCTCCGCAGTTCACACACTTGGGCTTGTGGTTCCATGGCCAAACTGTTGGCAATTGTAGCATTGTGTAACTATTCTTGGGGTTTGTTCAACCTTCATAGCTATTATTTTTTTTGCTTTGTAGCCTAGTTCCATTAGGTCCTCGGTGATTTCATCCATTTTGGCCTCTGGTAGTCTTTTGCGCACCAGTTCCTTACCCCTTTCACTCTGGGGCGTGAAGGTGTGAAAAGGTATGCTCTTATTCAGAAGAGGTTTCTTGATTTGTTCATATTCCTTCAGTCCGTTTGGAAAAACAGTGAGCTGAGTATTTGTTATTCTCATGATCATATGTTTTCTCATGGTTTTAATTTTGTTGTAAATCAGAAAGCCGGTTTCGTCAGTTGAGTTTAGGTTGTTGAGAATTATCAATGGTGCCTTTTCTGTTTTCGGAGTGGTAGTTGTCGACGTGGTAGGTGTTCTTCCTAGCGTTTCCTTCTCTAGTTCCGATGATTTCATTGCGTATTATGCATCAGTGTCTGACTCGCTATGATTTTTCTTCTTTCTCCTTGTCATCTTATATGGGTGTCTTCTATTTTTGGATTCAACACGTGAGGCCTCCAATGTTTAATTGATTTTGTTTTAGTCTGAGGCAGGTGGAGGGAGCCACCGGAAGGTTTTGTTGTCGGTTAGTTGCTCTTAGTCAAGGACGATTGCTACCCATTCCGGAGCAGACGGTCTCTGCCCATTGTCAACAGCCGACCATCTTACGAAGAACAATGAAGGCGACATTGTTATGCGTGAAGAATGATAAAATAATTAGTGTTTGATGTTCGTCCTGCGGACGAAGGCGGGCGGTATGTTCACGTCCTTTACGCTCGCACGTGTTGTGTGTGGAATCCTGGAGATTGATCTTTGCACCTTCGGTGCATCCTGGATGGCAAGTTGAGTTTGATGCCTAGAAGGAAGGGTCGCATGTGTGGGTCTCCCTTAAGCGATGGAGTAGGGGTGCTACAGAGGGAGAGAGAGACACCATCGAGTCAGAATCGAACGGTGATTCAAGGCCTGCAGACGTGAGACGGGTGAAGATTGCGACTGGCTGGGGTGTGTGAGTAGTTAAGCTATGACAGTTCGGCGGCACCACTACGTAGTTTCAGCTGCCACCGACTGATGGCGCCACTGGTCAGTTACCGACAGTCGGTAACTCGGGCAGACTCTTGATTCGGTCAATAAGCATGGTCCCTGCTTTACCGACCGAACCCACAAGCAACTTTTATGTAGGCGGTGCGGACAATTCGGCGGCAGGGTTATGTTAAAAGCTAAAAGTCGGTAAAACAATGACCGGTAATTGACCGATAAACGATAATCGTTCCGTGTTAATATGCCACTAGTCGATAAGTTGTTACCGGCAACGTTTTTAAACATACAGTCGATAAATGTGATATCTGTCGTACCGCGAGAGTATGACACCGAAGTTCAGATACATGCCGCGGCGTGTCGACGTCGGGTCTCCGGCCCATATTCAGAGGAGCCTTGTATTTACCGAAAGAAGATGATAGTCCATATCCGTGCTAAGATGACAACAGCTAATAAGTTGTTACGAGCAATTGATGGCGCCACCATCAAGTCAGTTAAATTAAGGTAAAATTCAATGTCGCACATGGTGAATTCAAATGACACATAGGGATAGGGTAATCCTTAAGTTCTAGAACCTTCTAGAGGTATTGGTGGAGTTGGGGATAGCGGACTATGAAAGAAGACATCAAATCAAGGTGCTGTCATTCTATCGTGCGAGGCAGTGCAATTAAAGTGGATAGTAAATATAAAATTATCAAAACAGAAAGAATAACTTGTGAAGTTAAAACATTATTAGTGTATGCAGTCTACATCTAGTAGAAAATGATCCTCAATGAGTGTGTGAAACTTATTCCTCCTTTCGAGGATGTACTGACCCTGCTTTCATCATCATCATCATCGGGGAACGTGCAACTAAACAAAGTTAATCGATGGCGGGACGAGTGTATACTATGTTTAAAAGCAGTGCGAAAGGAATTGTCATGTATGCCACGACTGTCAATAAACCAGAAAAGAAAGTGCCTGAATATTATTGAATACTTGGAATGTTTTAAAGCTCGATTCGGGTTTCTCGCTAGAGCGGGTAGCGGACTTCAGAAGAAACGCAATGACATTAACGATGGTTGGCATGCAATCGAACTAAATATCGATTCAACTAAATATCATTTCAACTAAAACTCTGTAGTGTGTGCACCGCGTGTAGTGTTGCTCGGAAGAGGGTCGTGTGCGTAGTTAGAAAGTAGTGTGACGTCACTGAGTTGTACAATAATTTATTGTCAGCTCTTCTTTATCGATAACTCAGAGTCTGCATGTCACGCCACGAACCGTATGTTTTTGGTACAACTCAGTGACGTCACACTACTTTCTAACTACGCACACGACCCTCTTCCAGGCAACACTACACGCGGTGCACACACTATAGAGTTTTAGTTGAAATTGCCTTTCTTGATGACGCCCAAGTTCTACTCGTTAAACGTGTAGACCGATCCTTGCGTGAACATAGAGCTTCCAAAATGAACACTGTGCTAAATGCATATTATCTAAAAATTGGTAAGGAGGATCCTGATGTAAAGAACTTTAAATCAAAAAATGAAGAGATATACGTCACCGCGGATTTGAAAATATGGTTCACTAACAATGCAAGATAGTGGGACGATGGTCGTGGGGGTTAAGGCATAGGCTTTGGACCCACTCCGTCGGCTTGCCGGTTCGATTCCCGCCTCGCACTCTGGAAGAGTCTCGGTGGCCCATGCGGTGAACACTTGCCTAGCAAGGGAGTTGTTCATCTCCGGAGAGTCGTGGGACCGGTACCTCTAGAGAAAAAGGTTCTCTAAGTACTTAAGGCTGTTGCTCTTGGTGGTTCGGAACCCACCTTAAACTGTAGGTCCCCCTCCCACCACCAAGTAAGTGTGTGGGGGGTGTGTGAAGGAATAGGGAAGAGATACAAGAACAATGTAAACCCTTAGGGGACACATTAGAAGCTTCCATTCCAACAACGCAAGATACCCTATCTTAACTGAAATGGAGGAGTTTCAAGAGAAAGACTCTGGATGGACCTCACACTCTATTGTGAAATTAGAAGTGAATATCAACAAACTAAACCCTATGAAAGGCAGCTCTTACATTGATCTTCCTTTACAGATCAAGAGAAAAGAAGCATCTGTTAACGTTCAAAATATGAACGACAATGAGTGCTTCAAGTGGGCTATATTATCAGCCATATATCCCCCTAATAAAAACGATGTTGCTAAACGCGTGTCCAGCTATAAGCAGTACAAGGATGAATTAAACTTTTCTCGAATAAATTTCTCAGTAGCAATGAAAGATGTATCAAAATTTGAAGCACTAAATGGCATTTCAGTGAATATTTATGGCTTGATTAAAAAGAAGCAAAACTTGATAGTGGTTCCTCTTCATCTCACTTCGCAGATGAGGGAAACTCATGTAAATCTCCTCCGAGTTGAAGAGGAATATGTAAATGAAGACATCAGTGATGAAGAAAAAGAAAGCAATCAACAGGATAGCAGAACTCAGTCTTCCAACTTCCATTATATATGGGTCAAAGATCTTTCTCGATTAGTTAGCTGCCAGCTATCGAAACATGATGGAAGAAAACGTATCTGTGAACGATGTTTGCACTACTTTTCAAAAATAGAGAAGTTAGTAGCTCATAGGGAAGATTGTGAAAAAGTGAATCATTGTAAAATAATGCTACCAAAACCTGGTAGAAATATCATTAAATTCGAAAATTTCAAGCATAGGGAAAAAGTACCATTCATTATCTATGCAGATTGTGAGTCCCTATTAATACCAAGTGGAGACGTACAACAACAGACAACAAACACTAAAGTATTCCAGAAACATGAAGTTTTTGATATCGGGTACTTGTTCAAGTGCAGTTACAATGATTTACAGTTAATTGCAAATAAATGTAAGAAAATACGAGCATCTCCAGTTCCAATGCAGAAACTAACACCAAGGCAACAAGAAACTTTCTTTGAAGCCACCACTTGTCACATTTGTCAGAAAGCTCTATATCCACAGATGAAGAAGGTTCGTGATCACTGTCACCTGACAGGAAAATATCGAGGTCCTGCACATGAACACTGTAATGTAGCTTACCAAGATTCCAACATCATACCTGTTGTGTTCCACAACTTGAGTGGGTATGATGCTCAATTCATCATCCGCGATATTGCTACACAATTTGAAGGAAAAGTAAAAGTTCTGGCATTAAATAAGGAAAAATAAATATTTTTTACCAAATATGTTAAGGGAACACAGATAAAATTCCGATTCATCAACTCATTCAGATTCATGACATCGTCCTTGGAAAAGTTAGCATCGTATCTCACTAAATATAAAATTGTGAGTGCAATGTTTTCTGGAATGGAGAGTGAGAAAGTTGAACTTCTAACGAGGAAAGGTGTTATCCCCTGTGAATACCTGAACTCGAGGGTGAGACTGAAAGAAATCCAGCTTCCACCAAGAGAAAAATTTTACAGTACCTTGAATGACTCATCAATATCTGACGAGGACTACGAACATGCACAACAGGTATGATGTGCATTCAGTGTCAAAACTCTCGGCGAATACGTAGAACTATACATGAAGACTGATGTGTTGCTCCTGGCTAACGTCTTTGAAAATTTCCGAGAACAGTGTCTCATGGCTTACGGTATCGATCCAGCACATTAGTACACGACTCCTGGCTTCACATGGGACGCCATGCTCGAATATACAAGGATAAGATTGGAACTCCTCACTGATGTTGATATGCTATTGATGATTGAGAAGGATAGAAAGGGTGGAGTGAGTCGATGCTCCAACCAATACACCATTGCCAACAACAAGTATATGAAAGTTTTCAATGAAAGGGGTGAGATCATCTACATTGTATATTTCGATGCAAACATCCTTTATGATTGGGCAATGGGACAACCGCTTCCTTACGGTGGTTTCGAGTGGCTTACGAATTTGGAAAATTTTGATTTCAATATTCCAAATGATTCACCCATTGGTTATATTCTAGAAGTTGATTTATGCTATCCACCCGAGCTTCACGATGAGCATAATGATTTACCGTTCTGTCAAGAACACTCGAAACCACCGGGTTTCCAACCAGGAGAAGCTTCTAACTACCCTCCTACTGAAACATAAGTACGTTCTCCATTACCGAGCTCTCAAACATGCTCTTGCAAACGGTCTTGTATTACTCAAAATTCACAGAGTAATTAAATTCAATCAGTCAACATGGCTCAAGAGTTACATAGATTTCAATACAGAAAAGAGAGCACAAGCTAAAAATGAATTCGAAAAGAACTTATACAAATTGATGAATAATGCAGTTTACGGTAAGACAATGGAGAACGTACGAAATCATGTAAACGTGAAACTCGTGGCGAAATGGGAGGGTAGGTATGGAGCAGAAGCCCTCATAGCTGAACCGAACTTTCACAGCCGAGCCATTTTCAGTGAAAAATATCGTAACAACTGTAAACCCGTGTACACTGACACAGACAGTTTAATATATGAAGTGAAGTGACAGGACATTTGTGCCGACATGAAAGAAGATATGGAAAAGAATATTCAACAGTTCGACACATCAGATTACCCTCGAGACAATATTTTTGGAATGCCGCAAAAAAACAAGAGAGTTTTGGGTTTGATGAATGATGAATGTAATGGTAAAATAATTACAGAATTCGTTGGTTTGCGCAGTAAGATGTATAGTGTCCGTGTCAATGGTGAGGACTTTGTTAAAAAAGCCGAAGGTGTAAAAGCAGACGTTGTAAAGAAAAGTATCACCTTCGATGATTACACCGAATGCTTGCGAAATTTACGTATCCAATCTAGAACGCAATATGTGATCAGGTCAAGACTACACAACGTTGAAACTATTGAACAGCAAAAAATTGCACTGAGTCCTTATGACGATAAGCGATACTTACTCGAAAACAGTACAGACACCCTCGCATGAGGGCATTAGAGAATCAGCGTAATGAATGTCGATGATGTTTTAAGCGATAGTGATGAAGAATTGCTAGATCTTCTGGTAAAATATTAGGTTCAACTGTACATAGTAGGTATAAGGGTCGTATTGAATAAAAACATGATATATGTATATGAAGGGCTTTTTTTATTTATCAAAAATCTTACATCTAGTTAGCACGAGCGTAAACTTAGTATTATAAATCTCATAATTTAGTTTTATATTTAATCGCTGTTGATTCATCATTGGTTCAACGTTGGTTCAACATTGATTCATCATTGGTTCAACATTGATTCATCGTTGGTTAAACATTGATTCATCATTGGTTCGAAATCGTACAGAGTTTATTTGACATCGCACAAACTTGATTACATATCTGATTTATCTATCCAGCTGTTGTGTGAACTGTCAAAACCTAGCCACTTTACAAATATTTTATCACCACGTTTATTAATTACTTTTTCCACAAGGTATACGTCTGGATGTTTAACTTTGAGAAGTTCTTGCTCATAAAATCCACCAGCAACGGGTTGTTCTTGATAGTCTTTGAGCCTGCACGTCACTGGATACGTAAGTATAACTCGATCCACAGTGAATATCTCTGTTGTCCAGTTGGGGGTGTATCCTTTCTCAAAAACGTGCTTGTGCTTGCTGATTCGAACATTGTCACCAACTTTGAACTTTGGTCTTCTCCTCGGTATATTTCGCAGTTTTTTAAAGCGTTGCATCAGCTCCTCTTCATCCTCGACATTGACATCTTTTGGCTTCATACCGACTGTTCGATGTTTGGTATTGTTTTACTTGGAGATGAGAGTAGGCAAAATGTCTATCCACTTACAGTTGCCTCTTAAGCTAAATTGTGGCCACATCTCATTCTTAAGCATGCGATTAAATCTTTCACAGATTGACGCCTTTAGATTACTTTGCGTTGAGTAGAGATTGATGCCATATCGTTGCATAAGTTTTTTAAAATGTGAATTATAAAATTCTTTGCCCTCATCGGTGTGTAAGTTTTTTGGCACACGATCCCGCACAAGTATAGATTGCATTGCTAAAGTGACATCTGGTCCACTCTTGCTTTTAACAGGTACCGCCCAAGCGTACTTGGAGAAAATATCTATAACGGTAAGTAAATACTTGTAGCCATTATTCTCACGGGCATAGGGTAGCATTTCAACCAAATCTGCCTGCCACGTCTCGTCTATACCACGCGTTTGCACGCGACAACGTGGATAATAATTCTTTCTAGCAGGTATATGCAGTTCTGTGAATACTGCCAATTCCTCCTTGTCCATTCTCGAGTGCGTTGAATCGAACGTCCAACTGGGAAATGAGTTCAGTGTTACGGACTGATCAATCTCTTTGGGTGTCAATCTGCAGATTTTTAAGTTTTTCGTTGATTGATTCTTCGAGGAAACGTATCATCAAACTATTATTGTCAATCTATGTTTGCATAGATGATGTGACTTGATACACAGTACGTATCTCGTTTTGTACAATACGCTGTACAAGTCGCAAATTGACTGCATCGTACTGTTCTTTGGCCTCACTAACGTTACAAACTCTCTTGCCATCTACACCGTAATGGCCGTCAGAGGCAATCTTGAATCCAACACCAGGCGGCCGAAGGCTTCCTGCAGCGGTTCGATCCAGGTGACGTCCAAACACGTCGATACTCATCGTCATACTGATAAAAGCGCTCTCAGTACCCTCCTAATATATGATTTCAGCTTCCCGCAGTTGCTCAATGATTGATATAATTTCATTGCTGTGACTCGGGTTGCCTGCTGCCTGAGATGCTAGGAGTAGACGAAGACGATCAACAAGTTCGTTAGGGTCGTCCCAGTAGACGTATTCAGTCTTTACATTTTTTCTTGCTACCATAAATTGTGGTAGGGAACCTCCACCTTTGGATGATCGTCTGCGTGATACGTTAAACAATTTTGAAATAAAGTTCTTGTACTTATTATTGCTGCTAGTGCGAATGGATTCACTGGGACTGTATCGCTTCTTGTGTGCATTTGTAGCAGTCAAAATTTCCTTATAATTGTTTCGATCGTCAGTGCTTATATGAGATTCTGCTAGATTTTGTTTGAATAAAAGTTCAAGCAGACCAACGGTTTTCAGATACTGTTTACCACCAACATTGATATATTGTCCCTCAAAACTAATGGGTTTGTCACCAATCATAAGACTGCCATCATTGAGTTTACGCTCACCATAAGCCATTTCCAAATACTGCTTCCTATTTTGTTGCAGCATCCTGAGAAATTTGTTAAATACTCGTAATTATCAGCAGATTCAGTCACGGCATCTTCGTGAAGAATAGTTGTATTTTGCTCTCCTTCACCATCAGTAGTCATAAAGGAAGCATTATCATCGTCCTCTTCCTGCTCGTCATCCTCGTTCTCCTGCTCATCCTCCTCATCCTTTTTCTTTACAAGCTCATTTTGTAGAACTTCCTCCTTAACTGAAGGATTTGATATATCAAACAGTTTCTGCAGTGGCATGACGATTGGCTTAAGCGTTTCACTCATTATCTTTTCAGTGGCTTCTTTACCCATTTTGAGCTTTCGATGTTTACGTCGAATCGCCTCACTAGCTTTAGCAATTTGACGGAGTACCTCCTTCTCTTTGTGAAACTTTGACGTGTTGACGTGTTGATGTCTCAATTTATAATGACATAATTTTCACTACAATTACAACAAATCTATACTTATCAGCATTCCAACATGTTGAACATAAGTCTCGAAACTGAGAATAACTCATATCAGTATTCACATGATCATCATACACATGTCTCAAGTTCCTCTCATCCTGCTTGAAAAGTATCAACATATTGATATTATCTCGAACAAGATATTTAGGAATTCGAGCGTAAGTTTGACATAAGTAAAACCTATCAACATGAGCGTGTCTTCCCATACAGAAAAAGGCTCTAATTTTATCTTGTTTCTCACAGGCCACATCGTCAAATACAATTATCGAATTTGCTTGAGCTTCACTTGGTTGTATTACATCTTCGTGCTCACTAAAAGGAAAATATTCAACACCTTCTACATTATTTAACACCCGCTCCAAGAATTTGTGCTTTGATTGTTTGGGGGATTTTGAGTAAACGTAGACATTGTCATATTTTAATCCATTTTGGTGTAGGATTAGGGCAAGTAATGTATTCGTCTTGCCACAATTTGATGGTCCACATAATACTGCTCGAATGCTGTCTGGTAGTAGGCTGCCATGACGTTTCACCGTCTTCTTCTCCGATTGAACTAAGGTGTCAAAGTTGCCAACTGGAAGTTTAACGGGTAGTGTCTTAAAGCGCATCTTGAACTCGACTGTCATGAAAGCTATAAATACAGCCCTTATATGATTCTTACATCAGTTGCGTGCTTACCTTCGCTCAGTGAAGAATGATTGTGCACCGTCAAGGAAACAAAGTGTCACGTCGTCATCATCGAGGTAAAGGATTGATCAACAAAGTTATAAACAACTTGCCGTTTGAGTTGCACTTGCCTGGCTACCAATACTGTGGTCCAGGTACTAAGCTAGCCAAACTACTTGCTAGAGGTGATACCGGTATCAATCCTCTATACGCTGCGTGTGAAGAACACGACATTGCATACTCGCGAAATCGTGAAAACGTTGAAGCGAGAAACGCTTCAGATCGTGTACTAGCTATTAAAGCCTGGCAGCGCGTTTTTGCAGAAGAAGCTGGAATTAGCGAGAAAGCGGCAGCATTAGCAATAACTAACGCTATGAATGCCAAAGCGAAACTCGGTATGGGGCTGACGAAGAAACCCAGTTCAAAGAAGAGGAAACCTAGTGTGAACAAGAAACCAGCTGCAAGAAATAAACTAATAGCATTCAGAAAGGTTGTGAATGCAGCTAAAAAAGCAATGAAAAGAAGTAGTGATGCAAAAGTGGCAATCAAGTCTGCAATCAGAGGTGCACAGAAAGCTACCAAAAGTGCAGGCGATGAACATCAAGTGCAAAATCCACGTGTTCTGCCAATCCCTTCGAAAGTCGGTGATGTTTTGCCACTGATTCCAATTTTTGCTGGACTCAGTGCACTTGGAGCTCTCTCTGGTGGAGCAGCAGGTGTAGCTAAGGCGGTAAATGATGCTAGCGCAGCCAAGCAACAACTGGCAGAAGCTCAACGTCATAACAATGCAATGGAGGCTATTGCTCTAGGAAAAGATTTACACCTAAAACCCTACAGAAAAGGATAAGGTCTTCATATGAAACCTTACCGAAAAGGACAGGGACTTCGTCTAAAACCGGCATCAAAAAACGTGTAGTGAAGCTACCTCACCATGCACTCACTGATACCGATCTTTTCAAGTATGCTAATGCTCTAAAGATTTCACATTTTCGTGGAGTATTTGTGTGCAATCAACTACCAGTAAAGGGACCTCGTCAAATTGAGTCAGCTATTGTTAACCTTGATGATAGTCACGGCCCAGGTACCCACTGGGTATGTTATAGAAAGATCGGTGATAATGTCATATACTTTGACAGTTTCGGTAATCTTCAGCCACCTTTGGATCTTGTAGATTACCTAGGTGTTGGTAGCGTGATAAAATTCAATCATGACAGATATCAGGATTATGACAGTGTTGACTGTGGTCACTTGTGCTTAAAATTTCTAGCTGGACAGCTAAATATAAAAGACAAATACTGTCTATGTAAGAACATGTAATGAACGGACTAGAGTCAGTACAGAGAAAAACACGATCATGGAAGAATCATTTACTCTCACGATAACTGGAAACTCTTCTGTGCTAGACTCAGAGTATTTTCCACCAACAGAACTCTCTCCTCATAAGAACTATGTACTTGGACTCGTTGAAATGCTTACATTTAATGCGATTCCTAACGTTGACACTGGAAAGAATGAAATCTATTTTGGTGATCGAGTTGTGACCATTCCTACTGGCAGCTATGAGATTGAAGATATTGAGAATTATGTCCAGAAAGCTCTAGCAATTGATGGAATTACAATAAACATGAAGCCAGATAATAACACATTGCGCAGCGAGATAAAGTGTGATCGCAAAGTGAACTTTCGACCTCACGATTCTATTGCACGATTGTTGAGATTCGCTCCACGTGTTCTCGAAGCCAATAAGACTCATACTTCGGATCTACCTGTGGCTATTCTCAAAGTGAATGCTCTGCGAGTTGAGTGTAATATTACTACTGGAGCTTACATAAACAATCGCAAAGTGCACACGATTCACACGACAATACATCAAATTCAGCTCCGCATAGTTGATCAAGACGGAGACTTGGTGAATTTCCGAGGAGAGGTGATAACAATACGACTGCACGTCAAGTCATCATAATGGGTATAGTGTACAATCGCAAAGTTGTTTATATAACAGCGTCAACATGCGAAACACACGCCAGTTCTCAAGCAGCACGCAAGGCGCTAATACCTCAGAACGTGCTCTTTCTGACACAGCTTGGTCTGAAGATCAAACCTCGTGGAAAAAGAAACTGAAGCGACCATTCAAGATATTGATCATCTCCTTCCGTTGTAATAAAAATGGATGAAATACTAAACATTCAAGCACCAGTGAGATTTCATGAGTCCATATCTCACTTTGAGATTCACTCACATCAGCCTTATGCTTCATCGTCATTCAACAACAGTGAGGAAATTCGAATTGCTGTCCAACATCAAGATTTGTGTATACTACCCAGCAAGAGTTCACTGCATGTGTATGGAAGACTGAAAAGGTCTGATGGAGTAACAGCTGTTACTGGTACATCACTAGTGAGCAATGCCATCTGCTATCTGTTTGATGAAGTTCGCTATGAACTTGACGGTATTGAGATTGATCGTTGCAAAAATGTCGGTCTCACTAGCACCATAAAAAGCTACGTCTCATTTACCCCTGGGCAAATTTATTTAATGGAGAATGCAGGATGGCTAGACATCCCGGAAGGAACGAAACGTCTGACCGGTAATGCGGGATACTTTGATGTCACTATACCACTCAGTATGATCCTGGGATTTGCTGAAGACTATCGGAAGATCGTTGTAAACGCAAAGCATAAACTCATCCTGACAAGATAACGCGGATGAGCAAAAGATAAATTTGCTGAACATCATTGGAAAAGATTTTCTCACAACTATGAGTTTTCGCTCATGGGAATTGTATGAGTACCTCCTGATTCCCACCACCTCAAGACATGTATGGACTGTGAGAACATCAACTCGATTGGAAAAACCACGTTACGTAATACTGGGTTTCCAGACAGGTAGGAAGGATAGGCTAGCCAGATATGCTAATCGCTTCGATCACTGCAATATAACCAATGTCAAGTTATTCCTCAATTCACAGTACTATCCGTATGGTAATTTAAATCTGGAGTTTGACCATAATCAATTTGCATTACTGCATGAGATGTATGCAAACTTTCAGACAGCCTACTATGGTAAAGAGCCTGAACCAATGTTGAAGAAAAGTGATTTTGAAGAATACGCTCCTCTCTGTGTCATTGATTGCTGAAAACAAAATGAGTTTCTCAAACAGACCTCAGTAGACGTTCGTTTGGAATTTGAATCTGCAGACAATTTTCCCGCTGAAACTGCAGCCTACTGTCTAATTATACATGACCGTATGATTCAGTACCAACCACTGAGTGGTAGTGTGAAGAAGTTGATTTAAGATGATAGTGGTGGGGAGAAAAGGTATAAAGTAGATAATTTAATAAGAGAATTCAGTTTTCATCGAAATGGAGTTCATTGTAGACGTGCAAGGCTTCAAGAAGCCCAACAACCAGTTCGTCTTCAAGGAATTGGCTATAGTTCCCCTCCAGGAAGAAGCTCAACCTCTGGTCTACCTCTTTGAACCTCCCTGCTATTGGAACTCTCTGCCTGCTCGATACAAGAGTGAAAATTTGTGGCTGTCTCGCAATTATCATGGTATCGGGTGGACTTCTGGTGATATACCCTACGAGGAGGTGAGACCTATACTTCAAGATATACTACTTGGTGCTTGTGCTATTTGCATCAAAGGACTTGAAAAGAAGAAATGGTTTGACGAGTTTGGATTGCATGTATGCAATTTGGAGGATTTGGGCTGTCCTTCGCTAAAGAAATTACACAATGCAGTTTCCATCATGTGTAATCATCATACCCAGTTCTGGAATCACAACTGCGCTGTCCGAAATGTCCTGACGCTGAAGACCTGGTTCTTGACTCCTCAGGATCAGCCAACCATCAGTTTCTATGCTGGAAGCAGTGCTGACAACGATGACGCTGATGGTGTGACTAAAAGTGTTGATACTACAGATTGTAGTTTGAAAAATACAAAGCTTGAAGACTTTTATAATAAGTGCGAATTCATGTTTTGAGAATGTTTCTTTCAACGAATTAGGCTAAGATTTTACCTTGTTAAATTAGTTTAAGATTTTACTTTATAAAAGTAGGTTCGGTCTTTTTATTGAATAAAAAAAATTAAAGGTACTGAAAGTGTTTATTACTTTTAAACCTATCCACAAGTTAAGCATTAGTCAAGCTAAATCAAAATATTCCAAATTTCTAGCTATTACATTTAATATCATTAATAGATGGTACCACTAAGTCAATAATAATGTTATTAACAATTAAATTTCATGACCATTACCTGTATTGAATGCCACTACTATAGCTCGACAGTCTGATCTTTTCGAAGCTTCTAGAACATTTGTGCGCATGTGCAATGAGTGGGGTTATGTCTGAGAAGTGGGGATAGAGGACTATTAAAGCAGTGAAAGATTGCAGTGTGGTTCCATTGAACAAATTGCAGTGAAGTGACTGCTTGAGATCTTGCGAAAAGAAAAATTGAGATGCCTTTGGGGAAGATGGATCTCGAAGCTTTGAATTCAATTGGCCGAATGGTTGAGATTATGCCTATCAAACCGTTGTCTGACCTTACCCTAAATAAAAAGCATGTTGTGACAAGAGTTCGAAAAGTTCGAACTAAATATGGCACCAGAATTATCGCTGAATTAGAAAACCAGTTTTCCGTTTTCTTACCTGCCAGAATTATGAAAGTATTTGAAGATGCACAATGTGAGAAGACGTTTGAAAACCTGGAAGAAGCAGCTAAAACGAATAAACTCTTCTTCATCTACCTTGGCGGAGAATATAGTAATTTTGAATTTGAATATGTGCAGTAGACACAATTTTTTATATCAATGACACATTGTAAAAAAAAAATTTGTGAATAAATATTCACATTTTTCATGAAAGAAAATTGCTGATTTATTTCAGATTAGACTAAGATCATATTCAAAAAATACTTGTATTTAAAAAATTTATTTTTAAACCTTACAGTACAGTTTTAAATATCAACTCTTGAGTCATTTAAGATTATTTCATTCCTCTTCTTTTTTCTAAATTTCTTTTCCAGAAGTTGACAGCTTAGGTGAGGATGTTAATATTGATGAATGTGACGATGTTGATGAAGATGGTAATTGTGATCGTAATGATGGTAATTATTGGAATTCGGATGGTGGAGGTGGAGGTGGAGGTGGTAGAAAAATTAATTGTAACAGGGCTGGATCTATTGAATGTAACAGGGAAAATTGTGATTTTGTTGTAACTCGAGGGACATGTGTCCTTTCCAAATAACCTGGTTGTAGTGGATCGTATGCTGTGTCTGCTGGAATATATATCAGGAAGACAGAGTTAGGAAAAGTATGCATTCAGTTATGTTTAGAAAGAAAAAAAAAGAAATTATAATTTAGCAAACTCTTACCTGTAAAATTTGTTTTATTGTTCGCTTCTTGATTTAAAATTGAGGTAAAGGAAGATCAATTGATTTTAGTTCAAAACGAGGATCATTCTGATGTGCTAATTTGCAGCAGCACCTATGTATAGCATTTTCCCCTGCTTTTAAAAACATTATATCAGAAGATGATGATGATGCAGTTGGACTACACTTCACTCCTAGAACTAAAGGCAGTGAGAAAAATAAAGATATATAAATTAAATATTATCAGCAGATTCTCACTGATTGGATTGTAACTGAATAGGTAACGATCATATGTGCTTGTGAAAAATTTTAATTCTCTTTTTTTAGCCATTTTTTCAAATGTTTTTCATTAGTAAATCACCCACATGTATGGAATTTAGCATGCAAGCAGTCAAAACACACATACGTATTTCTTGACTGTTTCTAATGAGAAACGAGGTCGTTTCCCATTAGAAACGGTTGAATGCAACTTTATCGACATAAAACTGCTTCACAGTATATCTGGCTAATTGAATTTCAAATGAAATCATAATGTTGCTTTTTCTAAATTCAAATTATAGTATTTTTTCTTCTTTTGAATTCAAACTCTGTTTTATAAACGTATTTTAATTTGATTCATCATTAAATGGCCTGAGTGTATGCAACCCAACATGCTTCTGTGTACATTCATGAAATCAAAAGTTGTATCATTCTTCTGTCATCACGCTTCGTCGATATGTGTACCTACTGTTAGCGCCTTGATCTACTTGACTTGCGCAATATTAGCCTAAGAGTAACACTATGACAAACTATTGTCATAGTACTAATTTGCCGCATCGTATTCCTTTATGCTCATCAAGTAGAAGCTAACATAGGATGATAGAAAAAGTTTCATTTGTTTTCTTTCTCTTTTATTTAGAAACATATTTTGAGAACTACATGCTTTCCGTAGTATGTATTTCACATATTATCTATCCATCTACAATTTTAGCAGCATAGCTTTCTGCTATAGTTTCAAAAAAATTATAAGATAAATTTGAAAAATTATTTGTAAGAAAAAAAAGACTCTAAGTCTTTGAAATTACATTTTCTTATTTTTGACGCACCTTTGTTGGTAGATTTTTCATTGTAAACTTTATCCAGTTTCACAGATTGTGTTTTTTTGCGTGAGGTAGTGGCTAGAGGCAGAGCTTCAGTGAATTGAGTACAGAGAGTCGCGCCTGCTTTGTTTATGTTCGCGGAAGATGATGATGGATGATCATCATCACTACTTGCGTCGGACAATCTTAAGTCTGCACGTAACATCGATTGCTGTGAGGATATGGCTAACTCTTTAGGAGTTGGTGGCGGCAGGGAGGATTCCGATGGTTTTAAATGACGCTTCGCATGAACTGAAAGGGAGAGGAGTGGTGATGAAGGACGCTTATGGCCTGCAATGGGGTATGGATCTGCTGGTAATTGTATTGATGATGGTAGTGGTAGCGATGATAGCTGCGGTGTTGGTGTTGATATTGTACGAGCAGGCGATTTTTTCCCTGATGATGATGTCGAAGACGACGATGATGATGATAAAGACGACGATGACCTTGCGAAAGCGTGTGGTCCACGAGCCTTTCTTTTATTTCTGGATGATGATGATGATGATAAGGATTGATGTGTTTGTGATTGAAGTGACGTTGATGGGGATGACCTATCGTCGTAACGCACAACCACTGACACCTGTTCAAAAAAGAAAAAAAAAATGTGTAATATTCTATCAAAAAGTGACCCCAACTTTCGCATGTAGAGGTTCTACGCTTGCGCTAGCTATGCGTGCGAGGAGCATGGTGCGGCTTAATGCCATGCTAACGAGTTGTCACATTGTGTTTCTCTTAAGCGCCCAAGCTTAAGCGCAGTACGTCTACATGCCAGAGTTAGGATCACTACTCTCAGGGAAAAGAAATGAGAGACACATTTCAATTCGAAACTAAAAATGAGTTTTAAATTTGTTACCTCCAAGGGCTTCTCTTTTATATCAAAGTTTCTTGGTAGCGCAATCGCCACATGAATTTGTGGCATGCTAGATTCAGCAGACACCCCGCCAGCCTCTCCGGACTCTTCAGACTTCTTGGGCACCTAAGAACATACCAAAAAATCAACCCATTAGCACAGAGCAACACTTTACACTGCACGAAGAACACTTTTCACTACACGAATTACAACTTACCTTTTTCCACTGAGAACCATTGCCACTTTCTTTTTTTTTTTCTTGAGACACTTTTAATTGATCACTGAAATGAAAACTGAAATGCGCGCCTCTGGTTATGGGCTTTTCAAAGACAAGTCCCCACCATGCCCTACTGGGATAGGAAGCGTGGGGAACCTCACAACGACGCGCCGTGGCATGTACCTGAACTTTGGCGTCACACACTCGCTGTAAAGTTGACACGACGAGACGCCGTATCATGTATCTGAACTTCAGTGTCACATGCTCACGGTAAAACAGATATCACATTTATCGACTGTATGTTTAAAAACAACTGTGGGTAAATTAACACGGAACGATTATCGTTTATCGGTAAATTACCGGTCATTGTTTTACCGACTTTTAGCTTGGAACAGAACCCTGCCGCCGAACTGTCCGCGCCACCTACATAAAAGTTGCTAGTGGGTTCGGTCGGTAAAGCAGGGACCATGCTTATTGACTGAATCAAGAGTCTGCGCAAGTTACTGACTGTCGGTAACTGACCAGTGACGCCATCAGTCGGTGGCAGCTGGAACTACGTAGTGGTGCGCCGAACTGTCATAGCTTAACTACTTGTGTGTGACAGAGGTGAGCCTCTGTAGGTGATAGTGACTACCTTAATTGTGGGCCTGATGATGTGCCCTTGTGGCGGTGAGAGTGTCTACCTTAATTGTGGACCTGATGATGTGCCCTTGCGGCGGTGAGAGTGACTACCTTAATTGTGGACCTGATGATTTCCCCTTGTGGTGGAGATAGTGACGATCCTTAATTGTGGATCTGATGATGTGCCCTTGTGGCTGAGTGGGTGATGATCTGTTGATTGTTGAGGGTTTGAGTGTGACGAGGTCTGACTCTTCGAGAGTGGCAAGGTGTTGCCTCTGATGTACCAGTCATGTTGGGTATGCTTTCGACCTTTGTAACGTTGCGGAAGAGGTAAGAGAGATCTCTCTTAGGCTTGAGCTCACAACAAGTGTATAAGTAGTTTAATTTGTATTGTGGTTGAAGTTAATTAAGGTGTTATAATGATTTTAAATAAGGGTGCTCTGCGTCATAGGCTTGCCCGAGCTTTTCCCTCAAATCGTGAGGGTTTTTATGCCTAGGCAAGTTGGTGTTAAATAGTATATTACCGCGAAGATTGCTGCATTTTCATTTCTAGGAACCCGACTACTCGTTCCTTACGAATTCTTCCTATAAAATATTTGCAAGGTTTATCTGATACAAGCACATAGATCACTTGGTTTCGCTTGATGACTGGTATGACCAATTTCCAAACGTTGAGGTCCTCGCAGATTCAGTCGAGTATTGGGTTCGATCGGTGATAAAATAATTTATCATTTGCGATTTTCCAGTTAGGAAACCTAGCGAGAAATTTTTCGATTGCCTCACGTCGATCGTGGTACCAGGGGTCATCTGCATTAATCAGTGAGGTCACTCTATCCATGTTTTCCTCATACATACGCGATAGGGCATCGGGCAGCTGGTGGCTCGCCCCTTTACAATGAACGATAGTGTACTGGTGGCCCCATAAAGCCTATGCCCACCTTTCTAACGGTCCTGCCAGGTCTTTTAAATTGACCAGCCATCGCAAGCTGCTATGATCGTAATTACTGTAAAATGGGAACCTTCTATGTAACATCTTAATTTTTGTATCGCTCATACAACAGCCAGGCATTATTGCTCGGTAGCGACCTAGTTGCATTCTGCTGTTATTCGGCCTCGGCTGGCATACGTGATAATTCTCTCTACCCCTTCTATCATTTGAGTTGAAACACCTTCCAAAGCCGTGGAACTAGCGTCGGTTTGTAGTAGGAACTCCTTAGAAAAATCAGGGCGAGCTAACACGAGGTTGGTGGCCAAATAGTAGCGTATATTTTCAAAAGCGGTTTGTTGCTCCTTATCCCAGAGCCAAGGTAGGTTCTTCCGAAGAAGAAAAGTCAAGGGCGCAATGGTAGTCGCGACATCAGGAATGCAACAGCGGTACCAGGAGGCTACACCTAAGAATTGTCTAACTTTGTGAACGTTGGTCGGAACCAGAAATTGTAAGATAGGATTAATTTTATCTGGGTCCACCTGGAGACCTTCGGCATTCACCAGGAAACCTGGGTACTTCAAATGGGAGCGACAGAACTGACACTTTTCCCGATTAATAGTGAGGTTGGCCTCCTGAGTTTGGTTAGTACTCGGCCCAGCTACTCGAGGTGTTCATCGAAGGTTGCCGAAGCTATGATAATGTCGTCCAGGTATGCAAACACGTAGGGTTCCATATCTAAAGTAATTATATGGTTCAGCAGCCACTAAAAGATAGCAGGGACGCTGGTTTGGCCATAGGGCATTCGGGTCAATTGTAGTTAACCGAAGCCCGGTACGGTGAAAGCTGTGGACTCGCGACTCTTCGCATCGAGAGTCACCTGGTCGTAGGCCTGACTTAGCTCAAGGGTAGATATGTAGCTCGCACATCTGAGCTTATCCAGTATTTCGCTCATACAAGGGAGGGGATAGGATTTTTTTTCGTCACTGTATTTAATTTCCGAGAGTCCACAAAAAATCCGTAGCTTCCCTTGGGTTTCTGGGTCATTACGATTGGTGACGACCAGTCGCTAGTGACTGGATCTACTACACCGTTTTTCGAATATTCTTTAGCCACCTGCACTGTAGCGTCCTGAATTTTTGGCGACGTTAAGCAATACCGTGGCTTAATCGGGGGATTATTGTCAACATCGATGCTATGCTGAATGAGAGGGGATGACGGCAAGTTATCCGGAACCGGGGGAATTTGTTTATGTAGCAAATCGGTTAATTTTTCTGATTGCTCCTCGGCCATAGGCAATAAAGCACAACACACGGGCACAGCTGATTAATGAGGGTACTCCAATTTGAAGTCATAAAAATTGTTGGGGTCGGTAGCAAAAAAACCATCGATAATTAATGAAATCTGTCATTATTCCAACATAATGTATGAAATCGGCGTCGAACGCGCATTATAAATTTAGGGCTGGTAGTATTCTGGCTTTAAATTTTTTTCTCTTCCCTCTCAAGACAATAGGTAATTCCACCATTTCGTTAACCATCTCTAGTTGCTCGAAAGCTGAATTTACTAAGCCCGATTTAATGCCAGATATTGGTAAGGACAATTGTCCAACTAGTTGAATGCCCAGTTGACCTAAAAAGGATTGATTGGAACCAGAGTCAACCATGACTCTCAGGGGTTGGCCTTTCATGGCTGGTGCTGAATGAATGAGAGGCCCTAAGTCGGGTTATTCTTCCGGATCTTTTATTGTTAAAACTGAGTATAAATTTTCCGAATTATTAGTCTTTATTGTAGGACCTGGATTGGAGTAACCAGGAGGCGCGATGGTCCGGTTTAACGACTCCCGCTGAAATTTCCCTGACACCTAGTGCAATTTAATGTAATAAAGCATGGTTCACCACATTTGTAGCAGAAAGTACCCCTTAGTTCCCTACAATCACCAAATCCATGTCCTGGTTGATGGAAATTCCAACAAAATTGCTCCATGGAAGCGGTTTAGGCTGGCTGCAAGGAGGGGCACTCACTGTTAGGGTTGTTGCCACCGACTGTGCAGCAGGGTACGGATACATGTCAAATAATCCGCAACGGGTTCCTCTAAGCCCTGAGTACGATTGTGTATCTCCTGTCTCAGTTCAAATTGGTAGTATGGGTCACCGGAACGAATCCTCGCTGATACAACGAAAAACGCCCACGAATCTCACCCTTCCGACGAATTGTTGAACCAGTGACGGGCAATGTCCGATAAAAAGAACGGAATGCAAGATAATAGTTCCCTATCCGATATTGGGACTAAACTGCGGCATTGGGTTAGGTTTGAAAGCAGCTTTAAGCTGTACCTCACCCTTTGGGTTCTTATGTTAACTCTGTCTGCCAAGTACATATGCTTCTTGTTACGAACTCAATAAAGATTTTTTCTAGAGAAGTTGTAGGCTCCGGAAGCTTCGATCATGGTTCCTTAAAGAAACCAATCCCAAAGCTACTGGAACGTGTTCGTCATTCGCTTCTGCTCCTTCTGTCCTACAAGGTAAGCAAGAGCGGGAAATTCACGCGTGATAACATCGAGCAACACTGTTCCTTGGAGTCAGGTCTCTAGCCGCGGATGACCTTACGCGGCAGATAAGACAGTTGGAGATGAAGGTTTCACCTCTGTATACTTTTTTAGAGCTACCAATCTTTGTATAATTTAAGAGGAACAGTGTTGACGGACCAGATGGAGTGATCCCAGAAGAACAGCCTTTTGCATACGGTTCGCGATGAAATGAGCCTGACGCTGGCAAGCCGGAATCTTGTTGAGTTGGCTGATAAATGAAGCTTTCATTCCTCCAAGACAGCCGATTATGAGAATTATAAGATGGACTTTGTAGCCTTGGTACAGCCTACTCAGATCGAAAAGAAGTGCTTGATATTTCGCCCGTTTTTCTCCCTAGTTTGCCGTGATATTACCATCGGCTGGTGCCGAGAATTCAATCACGTAAATGATCTTGTTCTTCAGGTCTTGGAGGATCATTCTCCACAACAGACTCGAGTTCCCCCTGGGCGTATGGCAAGACGGGCAATAGATCAACACCATAGAAATGCCTAAGATGGTAATATAACACTTTTAGAGCTGCATTTTGTCTCTCTATGTACGCGTAGCGTGCATATTTAGAGCATCCACTGAGAACATGTCCAAATGTTTCTGGCTCTTGCTTGCACGCTCGGCAGTTGGTATCGCGTACAGGTACATTCATTATGGGCTCGCGGTAAACTAAGGTGTCTATGACGCCGTAGAACTTACCATGGAGGGGTTTCTCAGCATGTTCTCTCAGTAGGAGCGTATGTTCTGCTTCCTGTATACGACTTTTGAGCACCAGAAGTATCAGTGATGCTAAGCGATGTATCATGTCGCTGGAATTAAATGGGAGGTCAAGCTCCTCTGCGGCCCTATCTGCTAAATAGTATAGAAACGCCGTAGCATTGGCGACTGTATATTCATGTACGAGTCGCATAAGGGAATCCGTGCTTTTCAGAACTGAGCAGGCTGTAGCCAGAACCGATCTTCGATGCAGACACTCTAAGCTTAGCAAGCCTCTACCCCCTTTATCGCGAGGGAGATATATTCGAGGTACAGAAGATCTAGGATGAAGACTTCGTTGTATTGTCATCATCTTGCGTGTGCTTCGATCAAGTTGTTTGACCTCATCGACGTTCCATTTTACTGCACCAAACGTGTAGAGCAGTATAGGAACGGCCAGCATATTGGTCGCCTGGATCTTATTCTTTCCAAATGATTCGAAAGCCCAAATTTTTCTGAGAATGTGGCGATACCTTTTTCCAAGGGCCGTTTTCAAGTTATGCACATTTTGGGCTTCCGCTTGCGGTATTCCAAGATATGTATATGTTTCTCCAATACCAAGATGTTGAATGGTATTTCCGCCTTTGAGTTGAACATTCTGATCGTCACGGAATGATGTAGTTTCTAGTCTTCCTTGGTGTAGGTGGACGCAGGCACACTTGTCCAGTCCGAAGTTCATGCCAATCGCTTTAGAATACCTATTTACCGCATCTACAAGGATATTAAGGTCCTTTTTTGAGGAAGCAAAGAGTTTAAGGTCGTCCATGTATAGAAGGTGGTTGACCTCATATTCTCTTCTGTTCGGCGGGCCACATAGGTATCCAGAGCTTTTGCCTCGGAGCACAATAGATAGAGGCAAGAGAGCGATCCAGAAAAGTATCGGACTTAGAGAGTCTCCTTGAAAGACCCTCCTCTCATACGTGACAAAGCTTGTAGTCACTTGTCTTTTGTCAGATGTTATGACCAATCTTGTCCGCCACTAGAGCATAAGCTCTTTTATGCATCTTACTATTTTTGGATGCACCTCCATGCACTCAAGGAGCTTAGTAAGTAGCTCATGGTTCGTGTTATCGAATGCCCTACGGTAATCAATCCAAACCATGGACAGATTGCGTCGATACCTGATCGAGTCCGGGGTAATACACCTGTCTATTAACAGGTTATCCCTGAAACCTGCCAGCCCTCTTTTGCATCCACGTTGTTCGACTATAACACTCCATACCGGCTCGATTGATGTTAATATCCTCTCTTTGAGGATGCCAGAGAATAGCTTGTAGCTGGTGTTTAAAAAAGCTATGGGCCTGTAGTTCTTTGGACTTGACAAATCTCCAGTATTAGGGATCAATACCATCATCAATATGTTGGTGCGTAGAAGTAAAATTCTTCCACCAAAAGTTGTTGATTTTATCTGGCCCTGGAGCTGAAAAGTTCTTAGTTCTAGCGATAACTTTCTTCACTTCTTCAGCAGTAATTAGTGGAGACTCTCCCTCTGGACCTTGTAACCTTTGCCTTTGGCAAAAGTTACAAAAGAGTGATATATCAGAAGCGTCTTCATTTAGCTGATAAGTATCTCCATAAACTTGCTCCCAGAAGCCTTGAATCTCTTCTCGACTAGGCGGATTTTAACTACACATGACGCTTTATTGAACAGCCAGGAAGGATTAGTAGAAGAGATGGAATTTTCCTGAATCCACTTGACTCGCCGTTCAAGGCGCTGTTTCGCTGTTGAATGAGATCTTATTTTTTGCGTCCGGTGCTACTTGATGGTCGACAGTTTACACTTGCTAAGCGTGTGATTTGCTTTCCTCAAGTTTCGAGCAATTGCCCTAACTTTTGGAGTGAAATTTTTATTTGATGTTATGTAGCTAATCACACACTGAACATTCGATGCATGCAGTCTCGCCTTTTCATTCTGAACTGAAGCTGTGCAATACGCTCGCGTGTCTTACTCAGACATACCGAAGTATCGTTACTTCTATCGTCGCTAAGCAGGGAGACCGCCTTCTCGTAAACTACACAGTTCAGATTCCAGAGATTAACATCTTCGGGGAGCAAATCGCGGAGAGCAGTATTAACTTGAGCTAATTTGTCCATCCTGAGGAAGACTTTTTGGTGGATAGATCTCCTACTTCCCATGTTGGCATTATCGGCTATCTGCAAAGGTGGTCTTGCTGGAACGGGTGGAATGTTCGCTGGAGGATGTTGCTCCTCTTCCTGTTGATAAAGAGCTTCATATCCATTTTTCCGCAAGAAGGATACCTGATCTCTTAAATACTGAGGCGTTTTATGAACATATTCCGTGTGCATATTGCCCCAACCGTCACGTAACCTCTTCATGAATCCTCTCCGCGCCGGTGAGCTTCTTTGCCAACAGGTAAGAAGCTCCCTCCTGAGTTGGTCCGACCATTTAAATCGATTTTCTCACGTAGGTCCAGGGCCATTGCCTGGTCGTCACCTCGGTTCGTTCCTATTGCCACTCCCAACTGAACAATGGCCTCCATCCGAGAGAGGCCTATTGTGGGTGGCACTGCGCGATACTTGTGTCGTAACCGCATAATTCGTTGCATTGGGGAGTTAGCCGAAAGCAACGCGGCTGACTGCAAGAGCCGGAGCTCTTTTATTATTCATTATTATATAGATTTATTATTATTGTTATTATTATTGGTCAATTCACACTAAAAAGGTTTCTGAGTCCTCGCTGTGATTACCTGTAAATCGAAGGTGCCGCTTGCGTAATATTTCATACACGGTTCTAATACGGGGCGAACCCATCCCGCCGGGTTGGTGCCTAGATTGCTCGTGCTTGTATTGCGGGCGCGCACTAGGTTCATCAAAGCTTCCGCGTGATCGTTTATTGCTCCTAAGAGCGGTGCTATGGTGGAGATAATTCCCTTGAGGCATAGTATGGTCACAGTATGTGTGGTTCGGTTGACAGGAGTTAACTGTCACAAAATCACCTTCATGTTCCGTAGTATTGTACACGATAGCCCAAAAGTAATTTTCTGCAAACGCATAGTTGGCTGGTACGCGATAGCTGCTATTTTGTGTGGGCCTGTCACTTTGACCGGTTAGTAGTCCGGCTGTACTATAGGGTTTCGTTGAGTTCGGTAGTGAGCGCGTCGTATAGATGTCTGGCCTCGAAAGCGCGTGCGAAAACGAGCGAGAATTAGGGACGTGAGTCCATTTACTGTGCGCACGCGGTGCGGGGATTGACTTTTCGTACGGCCGCGACTGTACGGCGCTGAAACTTTCTGTCAGATTTTGCGCGGTCACCATTTCGTTTCCCGATTCTTTATATTGTTCGCGCGACACGTTAGCATTTTGGCAGTCACTTTCGATATTAGGACTGTCATTGTTCTGCACGTTGCCGGGATTGTCGTTTCAGGTAGCCTCTCTCTGAAAATGCACGAATCTTAATGAGCGATCGCGCAACGTCGGGACAGTTCCCATGGTGGGTGGTTGTCTATCCTTGAGATCACGGATCAGATGATTAGTCGAGAGCGCGTAGATCCATGCATCTTTTGGATCTGACATTTTGACGGTGGTTCGCGTATTTCATTCTCACTCGCGGAACCGAATCACTTTGATATCACTATCGAAAACCCTCACGTGGCCCGGAAATACACAAATGTCACCATAAATATAGTCCAATCGGGGCTCAGCTCAATGAAATTTTTCAACAATTCTTGAAATCAATAACAAATGCAGGTAATAAAATCAGTACAGGTTAAAATCACACAGGTAATCAGATCAATAATAAATATAGGTGATCAACTTAAATACGGGTACAAATCAATACATGTTATGAAATTAATAATAAATACAGGTCATGAAGTTAATACATGCTTAAATCAAAACAGGTTATGGAATCAATCATGGTATATCTTCGTGAAACTGACCGTCACTCAGCTCACGCCCATTACCTGAAATTCCCTACTACAAAATCAAATACGTTATTTGGAAGATAGATAGTTGCCCGGGCCGCCTTCAGCCACTTAGTTAAAGTTGTAAGTACAGGGAGGTGGTTCAACCTATTTTTGAAAAATCTCTAGGCACAAACGTGATTCGTATTCGGAAATGATTCCAGAACTAGTTTACTATAAAGAATGGGTGTTCACATTTTTTCAAACCTATCAAACGACACAAAGATTATTGTAATTACGTGGTAAATCATGACAAAAGTGAAAATATCCACAATACAATAATCAAAAGTAAGATAAATAAAACCGTAGACATTGGAGACTCAAGGAGTTCCTCATGTTCAGAGTACTACTTCAATACGATACTCCATAACTAAATTCAATCGTTTGAACAAGAGTGCCCGCGAGGATCCATAGCGTCCAAAACATATTGTAGTGGACCTTACCTCAACAAGGGAATCAACCTGAGCTTAGTTAATTAATAGTTGGGTGGTACTTCGCGGTATAAAAATTAAGCAGAGGTAGTCGAGCGCGTCGTTTCGTCTCCTGTTAGCGAGTTTCCTTGGCGCGGCGCTGATTGGCTGCTTGCTCGGCGCGGTTGTGGGATTGTTCGATTTGAACGTAGCTCGTTCGTCTCTATATCGTGGTGCTCGTCTGGTAGAAGATGCTGGGGCAGCTCAATTATAATCTGTAATTAAATCAAAATATCTACAGAGTAGATCCGAAGCATTTCCGGTAAATGAGGAAGCTATCTCCTCACTCTGGAGCGAGGTTCCGCATTGGCAAAACACACGACAACAAATCTAGAATAAAACAGACCTGCTTCTCGTCCTCATCGCGGGAGTCTTGGAGTAGGCTGAATTCACGGTCTAGTGCCGTGGCGCGGAGAGCCCGGTTAGGAGATATGAGCGCCTCCTCCCTAATAACGATTACTGATGAAGACCAAGGTATAGGTTTCGGATCTACTCTGTAGATATTTCGATTTAGTTACAGATTATAAGTTGAGCCACCCCTGCATCTTCCACCAGACGGGCCCCATCATGTGGAGACGACGATTTAGTTACAGATTATAGGTTGAGCCACCCCTGCATCTTCCACCAGACGGGCCCCATGATGTGGAGACGAACGAGCTACGTTCAAATCGACCAATCCCACGGATGCGCCGAGCAAGCAGCCAATCACTGCCGCGCCATGGAAACTCGCTAATAGGAGACGAAGCGAAACGATGCGCTCGACTTTCGGCAGCCACATGCTGAAAGACAGTCGCGACTTGCTACCTCTGCTTGATTTTTATACCGCGAAGTACCGCCTAACTATTAAGTTACTAAACTCAGTTTGATTCCCTTGTTAATCTACGGTCCACTACAATATGTTTTGGAAGCTGCGGATCCTCGCGGGCACTCTTGTTCAGACGATTGAATTTAGTTATGGAGTATCGTTTTAAAGTAGTACTCTGAACATGAGGAACTCCTTAAGTCTCCAATGTCTACGGTTTTATTTATCTTACTTTTGATTATCGTATTGTCGATATTTTCTCTTTTGTCATGATTTACCGCGTAATTACAAAAATCTTTGTGTCGTTCGATAGGCTTGAATAAATGTGAACACCCATTCTTTATAGTAAACTAGTTCTGGAATCATTTCCAAATAAGAATCACGTTTGTGCCTAGAGATTTTCCAAAAATAGGTTGAAACACCTCCCTCTACCTACAACTTCAACTAAGTGGCTGAAGGCGGCCCGGGCAACTATCTATCTCCCAAATAACGTATTTGATTTTGTAGTAGGGAATTCAAGGTAATGGGCGTGAGCTGATAGACGGTAAGTTTCACGAGGAAATATACCGTTACCAATTGACTCAACAACGTGGGGCTACGGAAAATAAATAGGAAAACTCTAAGCCAAATAACCTTTTAAAAGAGAGTAAAAAACGATTTCTCCACAAAATTTTGAAAAAAAAAATTTTTACATTGAATTTTCTGATTTGATAACCTTGATTGATTCCATAACCTGTTTTGATTTAAGCATGTATCAACTTCATGGCCTTTATTTATTATTAATTCCATAACATGTATTCATTTGAACCCGTATTGAATTTGATCACTTATCCATATTCATTATTGATCTAATTACCTGTCTGATTTCAACCTGTACTGATTTTATTACCTGCATTTGTTACTGATTTTGCAAATTGTTGGAAGATTTCATTGAGCTGAGCCCCGATTGGACTATATTTATGGTGGAATTTGTGTATTTCCGGGCGCTTTCGATAGTGATATCAAAGTCATTCGGTTCCGTGAATGAGATTGAAATACGCGAACCCCCGTCAAAATGTCAGATCCAAAAGATGCATGGACCTACGCGCTCCGGACCGATCAGCTGATCCGTGAACTCGAGGATAGACAACCACCCACCGAGGGTACTGTCCCGACGTTGCGTGACCGCTTGTTAAGATTCGTGCATTTTCGGAGAAAACCTACCGGAAACGGCAATCCCAGCAACGTGCAGAACAATGACTGTCCTAATATCGACAGTGACTGTCAAAATGCTAACGTGTCGCGCGAACAATATAACGAATCTGGAATCGAAGTGGTGACCGTGCAAAATCTGACAGAAAGTTCCAGCGCATGAGCTTTCGGAGTGCTGAGTATCGATGCAGCGGGTGCATACTCGTTGCCGCCGTACACGAGCAGTGCAACGCACTGTTAGCATTCGTGCGACTGACGCACAAAAAATCCCTGCCGCTCCGAGAAAACTACCCTAATTCTCGCTCGCTTTCACACGAGCTTTCGAAGCCAGACATCTATACTACGCGCTCACTACCGAACAAAACAAAACCATATAGTACAGTTGGACTACTTACCGGTCAAAGTGACAGGTCCAACAGAAATAGCCACTATTGCGTACCAGCCAACTATGCGTTTGTAAAAAATGACATTTGGACCACCGCGTACAATACTACGGAAAATGGAGGTGAATTTTTGACAGTTAACTCCTGTCAACAGAACCACATACCCCGTGACCATAGTATGCCTCAAGGGAATTATCCCGACCATAGCACCGCTCTGAGGAGCAATACACGATCACGCGTAAGCTTTGTTGAACCTAATGCGCGCCCGCAATACAAGCGCGAGCAATCTAGGCGCCAACTCGGCCGGATAGGTTTGCCTCGTATTAGAACCGTGTATGAAATTTTACACACGGAACCTTCGATTTACAGGTAACCACAGCGAGGACTTAAAAACCTTTTTAGTGCGAATCGACCAATGTAGCAGTTTAGTCCCAATATCGGATAGGGAACTATTATCTTGCATTCCGTTCTTTTTATCGGACATTGCCCACCACTGGTTTAACAATTCGTCGGAAGGTTTGGATTCCTGGGCGTTTCTCGTCGAATCAGCGAGGATTCGTTCCGTTGACCCAGACTACCAATTTGAACTGTGACAGGAGATACACAATCGTACTCAGGGCTTAGAGGAACCCGTTGCGGATTATTTGACGTGTAACCGTACCCTTCTGCACAGTCGGGGGTGGCAACAACCCTAACAATAGGTGCCCCTCCTTGCAGCCAGCCTAGACCGGCTTCCATGGAGCAACTTGGTTGAAATTTCCACCAACCAGGACATCGATTTGGTGATTGTAGGGAACCCTGCTTTACTACAGTAAATTGCACTAGGTGTCAGGGAAATTCCAGCGGGAGTCATTAAACTAGACCATCGCGCCTCCTGGTTACTCCAATCCAGGTCCTACAATAAAGACTAATAATTCGGAAAATTTAGACTCCGTTTTAACAATAAAAGATCCGAAAGAACAACCCGACTCAGGGCCTCTCATTCATTCAACACAAGCCATGAAAGGCCAACCCCTGAGAGTCATGGTCAACTTTGGTTCTAATCGATCCTTTTTAGGTCAACAGGGCATTCTACTAGTTGGACAATCGGCCTTACCGATATCTTGCATTGAATCGGGCTTAGTAAACTCAGCATTCGGGCAATTAGAGATGGTTAACGAAATGGTAGCTACCGACCCCAACAATTCGTATGACTTCGAATTGGAGTACCCTTATTTATCAGCTGCGTCCGTGTGTTGTGCTTTATTGCCCATGGCGGAGGAGCAATCGGAAAAATTAACCGCTTTGCTAGATAAATAAATGCCCCCGGTTCCGAATAACTTGCCCTTATCCCCTCTCATTCAACATAGCATCGATGTCGGAAATATTCCCCCGATTAAGCCACGCTATTGCTTAACGTCACCAAAAATTCACGAGGCTACAGTGCAGGTGGCTAAAGAATATTAAAAAAACGGCCGATTTTTTATGGAATTTCGGAGTTCAGATGTGCGAGCTACATATCTACCCTTGAGCTAAGTCAGGGCTACTACCAGGTCCCTCTCGATGCCGTATAATTACTCCAGATATGGAACCCTTTGTGTTTACATACCTGGACGACATTATCATAGCTGCGGCGACCTTCGATGAACACCTCGAGTGTTTCGGCCGAGTACTAACCAAACTCAAGGAGGCCAACCTCACTATCAATCGGGAAAAGTGTCAGTTCTGTCGCACCCAAGTAAAGTACCTAGGTTTCATGGTGAATGCCGAAGTCTCCAGGTGGACCCAGATAAAATTAGTCCTATCTTACAATTTCCGGTTCCGACCAACGTTCACAAAGTTAGACAAATCTTAGGTGTAGCCTCCTTGTACCGCTGTTTCATTCCTGATTTCGCTACAACCATTGCGCCCTTGACTCTCCTTCTTTGGAAGAACCTACCTTGGCTCTGGGAGGAGGAGCAACAAATCGCTTTTGAAAATATACGCTAGTATTTGGCCACGAACCTCGTGTTAGCTCGCCCTGATTTTTCTAAGGAGTTCGTACAACAAACCGACGCTAGTTCCACGGCTTTGGAAGCTGTTTCAACTCAAACGATAGAAGGTGTGGAGAGAGTTATCGCGCATGCCAGCCGAGGCCTAATAACATCAGAATGCAACTACATCGCTACCAAACGAGAGTGCCTGGAAGTTGTATGGGCGATACAAAAATTGAGATGTTACATAGAAGGTTCCCATTTCTCAGTCATTACCGATCATAGCAGCTCGCGATGGCTAGACAATTTAAAAGGCCCGGCAGGAGGGTTAGCAAGGTGGGCATTGGCTTTACAGGGCCACCAATACACTATCTTCGGTTCGTTGTCCGAACTCCTTAGAAAAATCAGGGCGAGCTAACACGAGGTTGGTGGCCAAATACTAGCGTATATTTTCATTATGGAGTGTCGTTTCGAAGTCTTTCTGTTTTGCTCTCGTTAGTCATTTTTGTTAATGATTGATACTCGGTAATTTTGTCACTTCATTCTACTTTGCCAGCATTTCTTTTAGATGCCATGATGGCCTCATGTTCTAATTTAGAAATTTAGTATGGATGCATGTTTGCGGGGGATTTATTGACTCAAAATTAATCTCCGATCCCATACCATGTTTGCTTTCAGGACGACATGTTGACCTCGTGTTTAAATTTGAAGCTACCAATGAGATCCGCTCACTTAGGCTTTTTCAGTTATCAAGAATATAACCTCACTTTAAGAAATCTTTGCTTATAGAAAATTTTGACGTTTGTCTCCTTTAGTTAGTATTAAAATTACGTATTCTATCGATTGAGCTTTTAAAGTACCGGCCGAACGAATTAGCCTCCTCGTTATTGAATATTTTCTCTTTTGTTATGATTTACAGCGTAATGAACCAAATTTTTGTATCGTTCGATAGGTTTGAATAAATGTGAACAACCATTTTTTATACTAAACTACTTCTTGAAATATTTCCGAGTAAGAATCGCGTTTGTGCCCAGAGATTTTTCAAAAATAGGTTGAACCACCCCCCTCTACCTACAACTTTAACTGAGGGCCTGAATCCGGCCCGGGCAACCATCTGGCCCACGCCCAGTTTATGAAGTTTATCGAGTTTTTGAGTGTGCCATTAGCGCATGTGCGCCTGGCGCTCAACTGCCAAATAACGTATTTGATTTTGTAGTAGGTAATTTCAGGTAATGGGCGTGAGCTGTGTGACGGTAAGTTTCACGAAGAAATATACCGTTACAATATATATATATATATATATATATATATATATATATATATATATATATATTGTATTAGATTGTATTAAGATTGTATTAAGAACTTTTGGTGGAAGAAGTTTACTTCTATACACCAACATTTGGCCCGCATATTCACCTCATATTTAAAGTCGGAGACGCCCATTCCGCAGTGGCTGGTGTTAGGACGCACTATACTCCTACCGAAAAAAGGCAACTTGTCCAGACCAGAGAATTACAGGCCAATAACTTGTTTAAACACATTGTATAAGATCTTCACAGCTGTCCTAAACAACAGGATCGTTCGACGAATTGAGCCTGTATGGCGAGAGATGTACGAACAACGAGGCTCGAAAAAAGGTGTAGCAGGCTGTCGAGAGAAACTGCTGATTGACAGGTGTGTCAGTAAAGACGCTGCCGCCCATCAGCGCGTCCTGTCAATGGCCTGGATTGACTACCGGAAAGCTTTCGATTCAACCTCTCATAGTCTCATCATCTGTCTGTTAGAAAGCTTGAAGGTACATCCACATATAGTGAGATGCATAGAGAGATTGATGCCTCTTTGGAAAACTAGATTTTCCATCTCATCTAGGAATTATCGTCTGACAACGAACAACGACACCTTCCAGAGGGACGTGACCAGAGGGACGTGATACCATGAGCCCTTTGCTTTTTTGCATCATACTTCTGCCTCTATCTCTCGCACTACGAAATTCTCCTGGAGACCTCTGTGGCGACAATAATCAGCGTGAGCATAAGGTCACTCATGTATTTTATATAGATGACCTGAAGATCTATGTTGCTAGTAAAAGCAAACTTCAAACTGCTATAAATATCGTCAAGAACTACACAGGAGAGATTGGGATGGACTTTGGTTTGGACAAGTGTGCCAAAATTCATTTGAAGAAAGGAAAGATTACTGACGTTCCCAATGACCCTGAGCTTGTGGATATAAGTGTTATCAGACATCTTAACACTGGAGAGACCTATACATACCTGGGCGTGCCTCAAAGCCGCATTCAGGACGCAACATCAGTGAAGGAGTCTCTCCGAAGCAGATACATGCATCTTCTTAGACAGATTTGGTCTTCCAATCTGTTGGCGTTGAACAAGGTATCTGCGACTAACATGCTTGCCGTCCCGGTTCTACTCTACTCGTTTGGGGTGGTTCAATGGACGAAGAACGAGCTTCAGGCCCTTGATGTCACCACGCTTAAGATCATGCATATGCATAAAAGCTTGCATATCAATTCGTCAGTTCCGCGATTATACATTTCACGCCGTCAAGGCGGACGCGGACTTCTGAATCTCCAATGTCTTCATAACCCAATTGTTTTAAGTACAGCTTAGATCGTTGCGAATGGCAGAGATCCTCTCCTAAAGATGGTCAGAAACCACGAGATGATTGGCGAAGGAGCGTTCATTTAAAAAGCCGCGGAGCAAGCTGCCGAGGCCCTTGGCCTGAATTTCAACATCAGAAGTGAGGAAAGTGCATTACTCCATCTAGATGCTTCACGTCTAAAAGCCGAAGTAAAGAAAGCAGAGGTTAGAAAATTTGACCAAGAGCTACTCGACAAGCATATGCACGGAAACTTTCACAGAAATGTAGAAAAACAGTCCTTGTCAAAGGAACAAACTTTTGCTTTCCTCAAATAATCAGGGCTCAATTCAGGTACATAGGGCTTCATTTTCGCACGCCAGGACGGTGTAATCTCCGCGTTAGCATACCGCGCCCGCATTTTATGTCAAGAAGTTTCCAGTGATAGGTGCAGAGCGCGTCATGCACACGCTGAGTACCTAGAACACATACTATCGGGGTGTCCGACCCACGCAGTAACAACGTATATCTATAGACATAATGCGGCCCTAAGAGTACTTTATTACCACCTTTGTCGCTCTTACGGTGTTGGTCACGACCCTGCCCTGCCGAACGCTCCAAAGGATAAAGAGTTAATTGTCCGACACGAGAAGTGCCAAATTTTCTGGAATTACGATTTTCGGGCAGCAGTCACCGTTGCGCACCCGAGGCCTGACATTGTCCTCCAAGACTCCGAGAAACGAACGATATTCGTGATCGAATTCTCGGCTCCTTCCGAATACAACATCACTGCAAAGGAGAAAGAAAAAGAGGAGAGGTATCAAGACCTTAAAAGAGAGCTGCAACGACTGTACCCAAAATATTCGGTACGAGTAATTGTCCTTGTGATAGGTGCTCTCGGAGGTGCTAAATTATCACTGGTTCGTAACCTTAAAGCCATACCCGCTAACAAAAATATGCCAAGGCACTTGCGAGATGGATGCAGAAAGCTGTCATCCTTGGGTCGCTTCGTTTCCTCAGGACGCACGAGAGTTTCGCCGGCCTGTCGTTGTGATTTCGTCGTGCCCTGTGACCACCCATCTCACGGATGTGAGACGTGACCATAGGTGTATTTTACCGCGGTTCTACTAGGGGCTATTCACATTTTCTTTTAAGATGGCAGTTGCTCTTAGTGGTACCCTGCGGTAGTTGTTTAACTTTTTTTTAAATTATATATGCTTCTTTTCTAAAATTTATGTTTGGCCGCTTAAGGGTCTTTCTTCAAATAGCGACATATATATATATATATATATATATATATATGACGCGATCTGAAGAACGACCCCTAAGCGGACAAACGTAAATTTTAGAGAAGAAGCAGGAGAAGTGGCGCTGGGACGATAGGACTCTTCTCGAATGACAATGTTTAAACGCTTGTACTGAATAAGTTATTATCGCTGAAATTTTTTAAACTATACTATCTCAAAGAGTAAGTTCGCATCTACGTAAAACATTAAAAATCAGAAAATCAATTTTTGGCCGTTTAGGGGTCTTTCTTCAGATCGCGTCACATACATGTGTGTGTACAACCGTGTTTATTGGGTTGGCGAGATAATCAGATTTTGCTTAATGGGATTAATAGAGAACAGTCTCTTGAAATGTTCGCTACCTTCTTTTTAGTTGTTAACCTTAAGTATAAATGCGTGGGAGGAAAAATACATAAAACGGTGTTTATCAGGTCGTCAAATTAAAAGCATCAAAATGAGATGTGAAATAAAATGTTGTATGTGGAATATAATGTTGATGAAGAACACAAGAAGGTCAATCTAATCAACGTTTCCACAGTTGAAAAAATAATGATAAACAAAGCTTTTATGAGGTTGAATGTTTAAGAGATTTAACAGTGTTATTCACTTATTAACTTATTTAGCGTGAAGAACACAAGAACGCCAATCCAATCAACGTTTCAAAAGTTGAAGAAATAATAATAAACAAAGGTTTCATGAGGTTGAATATTTGAGAGATTTAACGGTGTTTACTGGATCGCATTTATACATAAAACGGTGTTTATCGGATCGGCGAGAAAATTAGATTTTGTTTAATGGGATTAATAGAGGACAGTCTCGTGAAATTTTTAGTACATTTTTTTTGTTCTTAACGTTTTAGTAAATGCGTGGAAGGAAAAATACATAAAACGGTGTTTATCAGGTCGTCCAATTAGAAGGATCAAAATGACATGTAATAGAAAATGTTGAACAGTGAAACTTATTTAGGATGAAGAACACAAGAACTAAAATCCAATTAACACGTTCAAAAACTGAAAAAATAATAGTTAAGAAAGGTTATGTGCGGTTGAATGCTTGAGAGATTTAACGGTGTTTATTGGGTCGCATTCATACATAAAACGGTGTTTATCGGATCAGCAAGAAAATGAGATTTTGTTTGATGACACAAATATAGGACAGTCTCCTGAAATGATCAGTACATTTTTTTTGTTCTTAACCTTTTAGTAAATGTGTGGAAGGAAGAATAAATAAAACGGTGTTTATCAGGTCTTCAGATTAAAAGCATCAAAATGACATATAATAGAAAATGTTGAACCGTGAAACTTATTTAGCGTGAAGAACACAAGAACTACAATCCAATTAACGTTTTCAAAAGCCGAAAAAATAGTAATAAATAAAGGTTTTGTGCGGTTGAATGCTTGAGAGATTTAACGGTGTTTATTGGGTCGCATTCATACATAAAACGGTGTTTATCGGATCAGCAAGAAAATGAGATTTTGTTTGATGACACAAATATAGGACAGTCTCCTGAAATGATCAGTACATTTTTTTTGTTCTTAACCTCTTAGTAAATGTGTGGAAGGAAGAATAAATAAAACGGTGTTTATCAGGTCTTCAGATTAAAAGCATCAAAATGACATATAATAGAAAATGTTGAACCGTGAAACTTATTTAGCGTGAAGAACACAAGAACTACAATCCAATTAACGTTTTCAAAAGCCGAAAAATAGTAATAAATAAAGGTTTTGTGCGGTTGAATGTTTAAGAGATTTAACGGGATTTATTGTATCGCATTTATACATAAAACGGTGTTTATCGGGTTGGCGAGAAAATGAGATGTTAAATGGGACGAACAGAGGACAGTCTCTTGACATATTTACTAATTTTTTTCTTTTTCAACCTTTTAGTCAATGCGTGGGAGGAAGAATACATAAAACGGTGTTTATCAGGTCTTCAGATTAAAAGCATCAAAATGGCATGTAGTAGAAAATGTTGAACAGTGAAAGTTATTCAGCGTGAAGAACACGAGGAAGCCAATCTGATCAACGTTTCCAAAGTTGAAGAAATAATAATAAACAAAGGTTTTGTGAGGTTGAATGTTTAATAGATTTAACGGGATTTATTGTATCGCATTTATACATAAAACGGTGTTAATCGGGTCGGCGAGAAAATGAGATTTTGTTTAATGGGACAAATAGAGGACAGCCTCCTGACATATTTACTAACTTTTTTTGTTTTTAACCTTTTAGTCATTGCGTGGGAGAAAAAATACATAACACGGTGTTTATCAGGTCGTGAAATTAAAAGGATCAAAATGACATGTAAAAGAAAATGTTGAACAGTGAAAATTATTAAGGATGAAGAATACAAGATCTCTAATCTTATCAACGTTTCCAAGGATGAAGAAATAATAATAAACAACGGTTTTATGAGGTTGAATGTTTGAGAGATTTATGGGTGTTTACTGGCTCGCATTCATACATAAAACGGTGTTTATCGGGTCGGCGAGAAAATGAGACTATGTTAAATGGGACAAATAGAGGACAGCCTCCTCACATATTTACTAACTTTTTCTGTTTTTAACCTTTTAGTCATTGCGTTGGAGAAAAAATACATAAAACGGTGTTTATCAGGTCCTCAAATTAGAAGGATCAAAATGGCATGTGAAAGAAAATGTTGAACAGTGAAACTTATTTCGGATGAAGAACACAAGAACTGCAAACCAATTAACGTTTTCGAAATCCGAAAAAATAGTAATAAACAAAGGTTTTGTGTGTTTGAATGTTTACGAGATTTAACGGTGTTTACTGGGGCGGATTCATACATAAAACGGTGTTTATCAGGTCGTCAAATTGAAACGATCAAAATGACATGTAAAAGAAAACGGTGAACAGTGAAACTTATTTAGGATGAAGAGCACAAGAACTACAAACCAATTAACGTTTTCAAAAGCCGAAAAAATAGTAATGAACAAGGGTTTTGTGCTGTTGAATGTTTAAGAGATTTAACGGTGTTTATTGGGTCACATTCATATATAAAACGGTGTTTATCGGATCGGCGAGATAATGAGATTTTGTTTAAAGTGACGAATAGAGGACATTCTTCTGAAATGTTGAGTACATTTTTTTGTTTGTTAACGTTTTAGTAAATGCGTGGGAGGAAAAATACATAAAACGGTGTTTACCAGGTCGTCAAATTAAAATGATCAAAATGGCATGTGAAAGAAAATTGTGAACAGTGAAACTTATTTAGTATGAAGAACACAAGAACTACAATCTAATAAACGTTTCAAAAGCCGAGAAAATATTAACAAACAAAGGTTTTGTGCGGTTGAATGTTTAAGAGATTTAGCGGTGTTTATTGGGTCGCATTCATACATTAAATAGTGTTTATCGGATCGGCGAGAAAACGAGATTTTGTTTAAAGTGACTAATAGAGTACAGTTTTCTGAAATGTCGAGTACATTTTTTTTCTGAACGTTTTAGTATATGCGTGCAAGGAAAAATACAGAGAACGGTGTTTATCAGGTCTTCAAATTAAAAGCATCAAAGTGACATGTAAAAGATTGTTCGGAATTGACTGATATAATTATTCAGATGCTTTTATCTTATTTCACTTATTTAACATCGACTTTTCATTTTAGACTTTAATCTCATATGTTTACAATTTAATGTAATTCTAATTTTAAAGTTTTATCGATTTCTTCTTTTATCCTTATTCTACTATCGTTCAGTCATATTCCTTGTATGAGTGAGAACCTTTCGGACCTCTTGTAAGCAAATTCTAGTCGTCGTCCGGACGTTAAATTGAGAACTTCTCTCGTCGTTTCGGCAGACAAGTTCAAATTAAATTAAATATATTCTAGTTCGATTTGTTTGAGCAATTTTGTTAACATTGGATTAATTCGGTTTTATTGTTTATTTTCAGTTACCTGTCCTCTAAAGTATTTATCGTCAAAAAAGGTTTTTAAAACATTGCATCGTTTTCTTACACAAACTTCTCTCACTCGCGAACATTTTTGGTCCTTCGAAATCCGGATAAAGTGAATCGTACTTTTTGGGTAGTTCTCGAGTGCAATTAACATGTGTGCATCGTGGAACAATGTCATCAAGACATTTTTTTTACTCAGTGAACCCTCCCAGGATTATTTGGAGTGACATCAGAGAATTGTTGTGAATTTTCTAGTGAAGTTCAAGGTACACAGGAATAAAAAGCTTCATCCAAATCATCCATGCAGCGAGGAAACCTAAAGGGAGTAACTTATATCAAATTCTAATCCTTTTTTTCTGTTTCGGCAGTTTGTTCTCAACAATTGTGTAACGCTTCGAGTCGGTGTACGTAATTTCTCGGCACGCGTATACCCTTGGCAGCTGATTAATGTTTACATCTGTCAATCATACGGGACGAATCGTGTTTTGAGTGAAATTTACGCAATGACTCTCGATAATTAACTTTAGTTACATTTCGCAACGATGGTGGTGATTCATAGAATTTATTAATTCAGTTCTTGAATATCACTAAACACTTCCGAGTTGGAGATTTCGATCACGTCATCCATCTCTTTTATTTGTCAACTATGATAAGCATCAATTCGTGTTAGTGTATTAGTCTCGAGTTAACAAATACACTTCGTATGATTGCATCAATCAGCTTTCAGGACGTCGATTCAAACAGTTGATCACCATTGACAACATTGAGACATTTCGTTTGAAACACCCATGTTGAGTTGTTGAAAGCGCCTTTGGAGGGTGAAGTCACATATTTTAAGGATGACATCTTTAGCCAAACAGAAGAATGGTATCAAGTTGCTAAGGGCAAATTCTTCGATGCAATCGACGCTCTTGCCTCCGTGCAGGCATCTAATTCTTCAATGAACGTTAATCAGCATGTCTCATCATCTTCTACAAGGTCATTTCCAAAAAATACCTTGCCAAGGTTCTCTGGGAATTATACCGAGTGGTCGAATTTTTCGGACTTGTTTAAATCACTAATATGTGAAAGGACAGAAATCGCGGATGTTGTTAAATTACATCATTTAAAAACAAATTCAACAGGAGAGCCGGCCCAGCTCCTTAAAAACATTCCGGTTACTAACGAAAACTATAAGCGTGCGTGGGATTTGTTAGTAAAACTTTACGAAAATAAGAGAATATTGATAAATTCTCACTTGTCTATTATTTTTTCATTAAAGCCTTTAAAGTCATAATCAGCTTCAAATTTGAAGGATCTAGTTAATACTGCTGAAGAAAACCTAGAGGCTCTCAAAGCGCTTAAATGTCCAGTCGAACATTGGTCACATTTCTTAGTCTTTCATCTGAACAACTTACTGGACTCACAAACTCGACGTGACTGGGAGACATCACTAGGTGATACGACAGAGTCTCCTTCTTATGATTCCTTGCATACATTTCTTGAGGGCAAGGTTCGCACATTGGAGATTCTTGAAGGGAATCTATCTAATTCAAAGGATTCTTCGAATTGAAAGTCAAATGACAAATCGCAATCATTAAAATATGGTAAAGGAAACCGCGGGTCGAACAAGAGTTCTGCATCATTATCTCACCTTTCAACAGATCAAACTCAGAATTCTTATCAAGTTCGAAAATGTTTTGGTTGTGGGCAAGCACCCTTCTTGATGTATTGTGCTCAATTTAGAGCGATGAGTTCAATACAACGAAAGGAATTCGCGGCTGAAAGGAAACTTTATCTCAACTGTCTGCGTCAGCATTCAACAAGCGAATGTCCTTCATCCAGACCGTGTCGATTATGTGATTAAAAACACCACACCATGCTTCATCAAGATGCGACGACATCGAACATCACTCATCAGTCACCTTCAACTCAAGGAGAAGATCGTACATTGTCCAGCGTTCATCATCTCAGCATTCATCATGTGACTCGACCTAGAGCGAAAGGTCTATTACCTACAGCCTTTATCAAGGTCAAGTCAATTAGTGGTGCTTTAGTGTTTGGGCGTGCACTCCTTGATCAGGGTTCTGAAGTGTCTCTCGTATCTGAGTCTCTCGCACAACGACTCAAGCTTGCGCGTTCAAGTTGTTAATTAGGTTTGCTAACTATCAATGCAGGACGTCCCACACCAACTCACGGTGCCGTGTCATGTATTCTTGCGCCACGTTTCGAATCCGACTTCGAGTATCCATTGGACGCGCTCGTGCTTCCGCGTCTTACTCCATACGGCCCACGTTTCGAAAGGGGCAATGGAAATTGGTCTGACCTTTCAGGTTTAAATCTAGCGGACCCAGATTTCGGAAACTCAAGAGTGATCGACGTGATCATTGGAGCAGACGCTTTTCCTTATCTGCTTCTTCCGAACCTACGAAAAGGTTCCTTTAACGCTCCTGTTGCTCAGGAAACATACATCGGTTGGAGCTTATCTGGGAAACCCACAGGAGATTCGTTACCTCAATCAACTGAAGAGTCTTCTTCAGTACTAGGAATGCATGCTTTTGTACAAAACGCAGTAGCCTTTGACCTTCAAAGGTTTTGGGAGGGACAAGAGGTTCCATCAAAGTCCACACTGACATCTGAAGAACAGGAATGTGAGGATTTCTTCGTGTCAACTCATTGGCGCACTCCTGAAGGACGCTCTGTGGTTCGTCTTCCGATGAAGAAAGATATTTCATCATTTGGCAATTCTTTTCGGCCAGCCTTCCGGATGCTTCAGCGAATGGAACGTCGCCTCGCGAGCGACGCTTCCTTCTTTAGAGCCTATGAGGAATTTCTCAGGGAATACGAAAGTCTTGGCCACATGGTGCTTGATACTGAGTCTTCTATGCGTCGTGACTCTTCTCGCTCCTTTCACCTTCCACATCACGGGGTATTGCGCGAATCAAGCTCTACTACTAAGTTGAGAGTCGTCTTCAAGGGATCTCAGAAGACTGAAGCTGAAATTTCGCTCAATGTATTCTTGCACACTGGAGCCACACTTCTCCCAAATCTACTCGACACTTTGCTTCGTTGGAAGTGTTTTCGTATAGCTCTCTGTGCTGACGTAGAGAAAATGTACCGAAAAATCCAGGTACATCGAGACGATCAGAATCTTCAACTTATCCTGTGGAGAAAATCGCCAAATGATTTAGTTGAAACGTTTCGTCTCACCACAGTTACTTACGGCTTGTCTTGTGCTCCTTTTCTTGCACTACGGTGCATTCAACAACTCGCCCTTGATGAGGGTCAAAATTATCCGTTATCAGCTGAAGTTGTACGTCGAGGGACATACGTGGACGATGTAATCACAGGTGCAGATAACTTCGATGAGGCAATTTCTTTACAGAATCAATTACATGGACTTTTCATAGCGGGCGGCTTTCCACTTTGCAAGTGGAAGTGTAGTGACTCTGATCTACTAGAGAAAATTCCAGAAGAACTTCGAGTTTCGTCTCAGCCTTTGTCCTTGGAATTCCAGCAATTGTTTCATATGCTGGGCCTCTCTTGGAATCCTCAACGAGATGTCATAACTTTCGACGTCAAATTACCAGCCTGTCCAGATGTCATCACTAAACGTAGCGTTTTGAGTCAGATAGCTCAACTGTTTGATCCGCTAGGATGATTGAGTCCAGTTATCATAACAGCTAAGATACTTATCCAAACTCTCTGGCTTGTAAAGATCTCCTGGGACGATCCTCTTCCGGACGAGGTTCGCCAACGCTGGCTTGCATATCGAGACGGTCTTCATCACATATCCTCAATCGAAGTACCTCGTTGGATAAGATTCAGTTCATCTTCTGGTTCCTGTGATACGAAGTCAGTTTCGCTGTTGATTTCGAAAATTAAGGTCGCTCCCTTGAAACAGGTATCGCTACCACGCTTAGAATTGTGTGGAGCAGTTCTTCTCGCTCGACTTGTGCATCACATTCAGCAAACACTTTTGTTGGATATTCCCATTCATCTATGGTGTGACTTAACAGTCACGCTAGTCTGGATTCACGGACATCCCACAAAATGGAAGATTTTCATAGCCAATAGAGTTTCCGAAATCCAAACCACACTACCATCAGCAATTTGGCATCACGTTTCATCATCAAGTAACCCTGCTGATTGTGCTTCAAGAGGTCTCTCTGCCAAGGAACTATCATCATTTTCTCTTTGATGGCAAGGTCCGAATTGGTTGCTGTTTCCAGATCTTTGGCGAAGAATTCCATCATCAGTTAATCCTGAAGTGGATTTAGAAGAGCGAAGAATAAAAGTTCATACTTCTAGTTGTGTTCCAGCTATGTGGGTGCTTCTCCATCGCTACTCTTCTTTGGATAAACTTCTACGAGCGACTGCCAGCTCCGAATCTACGCTGACGACTCTTCTTATTGTTCATCATCAACGACGTTGTCTTCATTGTGGTGTCCAGCTTACTCTCGGAACTTTGAGGCAAACCTACTGGATTCTCCGTGTTCTATCGGTCATAAGGGCCTTTACTCATCGATTTTTACCTGCCTACGACATCGAGCCGTACAGCCTCAACAACTGATGGCAGACCTTCCAGCAATTCGCTCTACTCCGAGTCAACCGTTTCCACATACTGGCGTCGATTATGCTGGACCTGTTTACTTGCGAACAACTAAGGGTCGTGGTTATCGATCGTATAAAGACTACATCGCAGTCTTTGTTTGTTGTTCTACTCGAGCTGTCCATTTGGAAGCTGTGTCGGACTATACGGCTGATGCCCTTCTAGCTGCTTACTACAGATTCATTTCTCGACGTGGAATTTGTGCTAACTTGACCAGCGATCAAGGTACAAACTTCGTTGGAGCGGATGTCAAACTTAGAGCGATGTTTTCAGCAGCTTCAAAGGAGTCAACCCTATTAGCTTCGTGTCTCGCTTCGTATGGCACAGAGTGGCGTTCAATCCACCAGGTGCGCCGCATTTTGGGGGAATTTGGGAAGCTGCAGTGGAGTCAGCGAAACAGCACCTTCGGAGAGCCATCGGAGAGACTACCCTTACATACGAAGAAATGAACACATTTCTGGTTCAAGTAGAGGCCTGTTTGAGTTCTAGACCTCTTCAATCCATGTCTGATGATCCTGATGATCTTACGGCTCTTACTCCAGGTCATTTTTTAATTGGAGAATCTTTTAACAGTATCCCTGAGCCAAGTTACATTGGCATTGCCTCGAATCGCTTATTTCGATGGCAATCGTTACAACAAATGCGTCAGCATTTCTGGCAACGTCGGACCTCGGATTGCTCGAAAGAGCTCCAACCACGTTCGAAGTGGAGGACTTTTTATCCATCACTTGAAGTTGGAGACCTCGCTCTTATCCGTGATGAAAATTCACCACCCACAAAGTGACCTTTAGGTCGTGTCATTGAGCTTCATCCCGGTTCTGATGGTCATGTGCGCGTTGTGTCTCTCCGCACTGCGAGTGGTTTGTTTAAACGCCCCATTGTAAAATTGTGTCTTTTACCAAAGGCGAAGAAAAATGTTTAAATCTCGTTTTAAAGTGCGGTGTACATTCTTTTCGGTTGTGTTGGTTGAATGTTACAATTTATTTATTTTTGTCTTGTTCTGTTATTGACAATTTTTAACCAATTATTTATCAGATGGTCGTTAGCAATTTGTGATCAGTTGTATTCGTAAAATTTTTAATCTTTTTTTATTGTCATTATCAATTTATAATTTTTTTTGGAATGAACTGTGTGAATCTTTTTTAATTTTGTCCCAACAAAGCGGGCGGAATGTTCGGGATTGAATGATATAATTATTCAGATGCTTTTATTTTATTTCACTTATTTAACATGGACCTTTAATTTTAGACTTTAATTTCATATGTTTACATTTTAATGGAATTCTTATTTTAAAGTGTTATCGATTTCTTCTTTTATCCTTAATCTACTATCGTTGAGTAATATTCCTTGTACGAGTGAGAACCTTTCGTACCTCTTGTAAGCAAATTTTAGTCATCGTCCGAACGTTAAATTGAGAACTTGTCTCGTCGTTTCGGTAGACAAGTTCAAATTAAATGTATATTGATTTTTGAAATTATTTAAATATATTCTAGTTCGATTTTTCTGAGAGATTTTGTTAACATTGGATTAAATCGGTTTTATTATTTATTCTCAGTTACCTGTCCTTTAATGTATTTATCGTCAAAAAAGGTTTTTAAAACATTGCATCGTTTCTTACCCAAACTTCTCTCACTCGCGAACAAAGATAATGTTGCACAGTGAAACTTATTTGGCGTGAAGAACACAGAACGCCAATCTAGTCAGCGTTTCCAAAGTTGAAGAAATAATAATACACATAGGTTTTCTGAGGTTGAATGTTTATGAGATTCAACGGTGTTTATTGGGTCGCATTCATACATGAGTCGGTGTTTATCGAATCGGCGAGAAAATGAGATTTTGGTTAAAGGGACTAATAGAGGATAATCTTCTGAAATGCTGAGTACATTTTTTTTTCTTAACCTTGTAGTAAATTCGTTGGAGGAAAAATAAATACAACGGTGTTTATCAGGTCTTCAAATTAAAAGCATCAAAATGACATGTAAAAGAAAATGTTGAACAGTGAAACTTATTTCGGATGTAGAACACAAGAACTGCAATCCAATTAACGTTTTCAAAAGCCGAAAAAATGATGATAAACAAAAGTATTGTGAGGTTGAATGTTTAAGAGATTCAACGGTGTTTATTGGGTCGCATTCATACATAAAACGGTGTTTATCGGATCGGCAAGAAAGTTAGATTTTGTTTAGTGGGACTAATAGAGGACAGTCTCCTGAAATGTTTAGTGCATTTTTTTCTCTTAGCTATTCAGTAAACGCGTGGGAGGAAAAATGCATCGAACGGTGTTTATCCGATCGGCAAGAAAATTAGATTTTGTTTAGTGGGACTAGTAGAGGACAGTCTCCTGAAATGTTTAGTACATTTTTTTTCTTCTCAACCTTTTAGCAAATGCGTCAGAGGAAAAATACATAAAACGGTGTTTATCAGGTCGTCAAATTAAAAGGATCAAAATGGCATGTGAAAGAAAATGTTAAACAGTGAAACTTATTTCGGATGAAGAACACAAGAACTACAATCCAATTAACGTTTTCAAAACCCGAAAAAATAATAATAAACAAAGTTTTTGTGAGGTTGAATGTTTGAGAGATATAACGGTGTTTACTGGTTCGCATTCATACATAAAACGGTGTTTATCGGATCGGCGAGAAAATGAGATTTTGTTCAATGGGACTAATAGAGGATAGTCTCCGGACATATTTACTAACATTTTTTTGGTTTTAACCTTTTAGTAAATGCGTGGGAGAAAAAAATACACAGAACGGTGTTTATCAGGTCGTCAAATTAAAAGCATCAAAAAGACATGCAAAAGGAAATGTTGAACAGTGAAACTTATTTAGCGTGAAGGAAACAAGAACGTCAATCCAATCAACGTTTTCAAAAGCCGAAAAAATAATTATAAACAAAGATTTTGTGAGGTTGAATCTTTAACAGATTTAACGGTGTTTATTGGGTCGCATTCATACATAAAACGTTGTTTATCGGATCGGCGAGAAACTAAGAATTTGTTTGAAAGGACTAACAGAGGACAGTCTCCTTAAATATTTAGTACATTTTCTCTTCTTCACCTTCTAGTAAATGCGTGGGAGAAAAATTCATAAAACGGTGTTTATCACGTCGTCAAACTAAAAGGATCAAAACTACATGTAATAGAAAATGTTGAACAGTGAAACTTATTTAGCGTGAAGAACATAAGAACGCCAATCTTATCAACGTTTCCAAGGTTGATGAAATAATAATAAACAATGGTTTTGTGAGATTGAATGTTTCAGAGATTTAACAGTGCTTACTGGGTCGGATTCATACATAAAACGGTGTTTATCGGGTCGGCGAAAAAAAGAGATTTTGTTTAATGGGACTAATAGAGGACAGTCTCCTGACATATTTACTAACTTTGTTTTTTGTTTTAACCTCTTAGTAAATGCGTAGGAGGAAAAATAAATGAAACGGTTTTTATCAGGTCTTCAAAGTAAAAGCATCAAAAAGACATGCAAAAGAAAATGTTGAACAGTGAAACTTATTTAGCGTGAAGAAAACCAGAACGCCAATCTAATCAACGTTTCCAAAAGCCGAAAAAATAATAATAAACAAAGGTTTCGTGAAGTTGAATGTTTAACGGATTTAACGGTGTTTATTAGGTCGCATTGATACATAAAACGGTGTTGATCGGATCGGCGAGAAAATGAGATTCTGTTTAAAGGGACTAATAGAGGACAGTCTCCTGATATTTTGAGTACATTTTTCTTGTTCTTAACCTTTTAGTAAATGCGTAGGAGGAAAAATACATGAAACGGTGTTTTTCAGGTCGTCAAATTAAAAGCATCAAAAAGACATGTAAAAGGAAATGTTGAACAGTGACACCTATTTAGGATGAAGAACACAAGAACGCCAATCTAATCAACGTTTTCAAAAGCCAAAAAAATAATAATAAACCAAGGTTTTGTGAGGTTGAATGTTTAAGAGATTTAACGGTGTTTACTGGTTCGCATTCATACATAAAACGGTGTTTATCGGATCGGCGAGAAAATGAGATTTTGTTCAAAGAGACTAATAGAGGATAGTCTCCTGACATATTTACCAACATTTTTTTGGTTTTAACCTTTTAGTAAATGCGTGCGAGAAAAAACAAACAGAACGGTGTTTATCAGGTCGTCAAATTAAAAGCATCAAAAAGACATGCAAAAGAAAATGTTGAACACTGAAACTTATTTAGCGTGATCGAAACAAGAACGCCAATCTAATCAACGTTTTCAAAAGCCGAAAAAATAATAACAAACAAAGATTTTGTGAGGTTGAATATTTAACAGATTTAACGGTGTTTATTGGGTCGCATTCATACATAAAACGGTGTTTATCGGATTGGCGGGAAAATAAGAATTTGTTTGAAAGGACTAATAGAGGACAGTCTCCTTAAATGTTTAGTACTTTTTTTTTGTTTTTGACCTGTCGGTGAATGAGTGGGAGAAAAAATACATAGAGCGGTGTCTATAAGGTCGTCAAATTAAAAGGATCAAAATAACATGTAAAAGAAAATGTTGAACAGGGAAACTTATTAAGGATAAAGAGCACAAGAACTCCAATCCAATTAACGTTCTCAAAAGCTGTACAAATGATAATAAACAACGATTTTGTGAGGTTGAATGTTTGAGAGATTCAACGGTGTTCAATGGGTCGCATTCACACTTAAAACGGTGTTTATCGTATCACCGAGAAAATGAGATTTTGTTCAAAGGGACTAATGGAGGACAGTCGTCTGACATATTTACTAACTTTTTTTGTTTTAACCTTTTAATCAATGAGTGGCATAAAAAATACGCAGAAAGCTGTTTATCAGGTCTTCAAGTTAAAAGGTTCAAAATGGCATGTAAAAGAAAATGTTGAACAGTGTAACCTATTTAGGATGAAGAACACAAGAACTACAATCCAATTAACGTTTTCAAAACCCGAAAAAATGATAATAAACAAAGATTTTGTGAGGTTGAATGTTTAGGAGATTTAACGGTGTTTTTATTGGTTCGCATTCATACATAAAACAGTGTTTATCGGATCGGCCAAAAATTAGATTTTGTTTAGTGGTATTAATAGAGGACAGCCACCTGAAATATTTAGTACATTTTTTTGGTTTTTGACCTTTCAGTGAATGAGTAGGAGAAAAAATACGTAGAGCGGTGTCTATCAGGTCGTCAAATTGAAAGGATCAAAATGACATTTAAAAGAAAATGCTGAACAGGGAAACTTATTAAGGATGAAGAACACAAGAACTACAATCCAATCAACGTTTTCAAAAGCTGTAAAAATGATAATAAACAACGATTTTGTGAGGTTGAATGTTTGAGAGATTCAACGGTGTTTAACGGGTCGCATTCACACAACAAACGGTGTTTATCGTATCGGCGAGAAAATGAGATTTTGTTCAAAGGGACTAATAGAGGACAGTCGTCTGACATATTTAGTAACTTTTTTTGTTTTCAACCTTTTAATCAATGAGTGGGATAAAAAATACACAAAACGGTGTTTATCAGGTCTTCAAATTAAAAGGTTCAAAATGGCATGTAAAAGAAAATGTTGCACAGTGGAACCTATTTAGGATGAAGAACACAAGAACTCCAATCCAATTAACGTTTTCAAAACCCGAAAAAATGCTAATAAACAAAGATTTTGTGAGGTTGAATGTTTAGGAGATTTAACGGTGTTTATTGGTTCGCATTCATACATAAAACAGTGTTTATCGGATCGGCCAAAAATTAGATTTGGTTTAAAAAGACTAATAGAGGACAGTCTCCTGAAATGTTTAGCACATTTTTTTTTCTCAACCTTTTAGTAAATGCGTGGGAGGGAAAATATATAAAACTGTGTTTATCAGGTCGTCAAATTAAAAGGGTCGAAATGACATGTAAAAGAAAATGTTGAACAGTGAAACCTATCTAGAATGGAGAACACAAGAACTCCAATACAATTATCGTTTTCATAAGCCGAAAAAATAGTAATAAACAAAGGTTTTGTAAGGTACAGTGTTTAACAGACTTAACGGTGTTTATTGGTTCGCATTCATACACAAAACGGTGTACATCGGATTGGCGAGAAAATGAGATTCTGTTTAAAGTGACTAATAGAGGACAGTCTCCTGAAATGTTTAGTACATTTCCTTTTCTTAAGCTTTTAGTAAATGCGTTAGAGGGAAAATACATAAAACTGTGTTTATCAGGTCGTCAAATTGAAAGGGTCGAAATGACATGTAAAAGAAAATGTTGAACAGTGGAACCTATCTAGGATGGAGAACACAAGAACTGCGATCTAAATTAACGTTTCCCAAAGACGAAAATATGATAATAAACAAAGATTTTGTGAGCTTGAATGTTTAAGAGATTTAACGGTGTTTATTGGGTCGAATTCATACATAAAACGGTGTTTATCGGATCGGCGAGAAAATGAGATTCTGTTTGGAGGGAATAATAGAGGACAGTCTTCTGAAATTTTTAGTACATTTTTTTTGTTCTTAACCTTTTAGTAAATGCGTAGGAGGAGAAATACATAAAACGGTGTTTTTCAGGTCGTCAAACTAAAAGCATCAAAAGGACATGTAAAAGAAAATGTTGAACAGTGACACCTATTTAGGATGAAGAACACAAGACCGCCAATCT
>CAKNXH010055526.1:0-16822 GCA_932178445.1 Andricus quercusramuli
CCCCCCCCCCCCCCATCACCGTTCGTTAACTCAAGGCCTACCTACCTATTTTTCTTACAATCTGAGGCCTGCTGGTTTAATTCAAATACAAAATGTATTTAAATCAAACAAAGTGCATTTAAGCAAATTATTTTCTCAGAGACTATAAAGGTAGCACAAACAGCGAGAGTAATTTTTGCATTATCTGATATTTTGTAATTCCTTCTGAGTACGTAAATATTGATTCATTATGTTTTTAACGAACTTGCGCTTATACCTGAACTCTTGCAAGTAAGCTGGTTACAATGTTACAAACTTGTTTAAAATTCGTATATTTAAATTTTCGCGTTTTCTATTGGATACGTGACTGCATGTAATTAGTTCAAAACGAAAGGCGAGGAAGCTTACGCTTGTTTTCCTTATTTCAATAAGGTTCATCATTTTTAAACGATGTGTATACAGTGTATTCTCCGTCGCCTGGTATCTTATCTGCGAAAATCTGAGCATTTAAAATCGAGCTAATATTATATCGATAACTTATGGGCGATTTTCAAATAGATTTCAATTTGTATGTCCTTCGATGTTTATTCGATGTTCCTATAACCTTTTTGACCTACTAAGGGGATTACAGCACATATGGTGGCCTACTTTATTACTCCATACAGAAAAAGTGCCAAAAAATGTACAGTTCGGCATACCATTTTTGTAATTAAGTAGTCAGTTTTTACCCACCCTACATTGTGCCTCCCTCCAGATTCACATACCTAAAATGTGACAGGACTGGTAAATTTTTACATTCTCATTCTAATGAGAAGGTATTGGTTTTATGTAAAATTTGACCTTGTCGGTTTTCATCAAATCTCCACGTTTTGAGACCCCCTGAGCTAGAAAAAAAGGTTTTTACCGAGGTGTCTGTCTGTAGTCTGTCTGTCTGTCAGTCTGTCTGTCTGTCTGTCTGTAGGCACGATAACTTTCGAAAAAATAATCAGATTGGGTTGTGCTTTGGCACACTTCTTCAGGGCCTGAAAAGAAAGAACAAGTTCGTTAACCAACTATTTTGGATGAAAATTCAAAAAGTGAGCACATTTTGAAAATTTTTGAGAACATTTTTGTTCAAAATTCAAAAATTCTATGTACGGCTGTTCATAGTAGTCCAAAACTCGAACAATTTATCCTTATGACTTTTTCGGATAAAAAGAAAATTACCAGAGTTATAGCATTTTCAAAATTACAAAAAACAAACGTAAATGAACATTTTATGCCGAAAAACGCACGATATGGAAAAAGTCAAGAGGAGGAAAATGTTTCTTTTTGAACACCCTACAATATTTTCCTAACAACTTTTTGAATTTTTGAAAAAATCAAAAATCCAAATTTTGATCACACAAAAAAATAATTAAAAATCAATAATTTCATTTTGCTGTCAAACTATGCAAGATACGACCAAAGATGAATGGAAAAAAATTATGCACCCAAAAATGATCTCCAAATTTATCATTATTCACTTTTTGATATGATGCGTAGTTTTTATTTCATTCGTAAAAGACAGCATTGGAAATAGTAAAATTAAATTTTTAGACGAATAACACAAGCTACGAGAAAAATGACAGAGACAAAAATTTGTTCATCCAAAGAAGAGATACAAATTTGTTATAAATCGTGTTCTAATAGGATGCGTAGTTTTTATTTTATTCGTGACTTTTTCATTTCAATCATACGGTGCACAGAACCGAGCGTGGAACGCAAGGTTCAAATGATTTCCAAATCACATATCGAGCGCGAAGCGCGAGTGTCTGGATGAGAATGTGTTCCTTAAGGTCGATAGAACCTTGAGTAAATAAAGTTCCATTTCATTCTAAAATAAAAACAAATTTAACAATCACTTCACATGTAGAGGTTTTGATAATTTCATAATATTTGCAAATAAACTTTTTCTTTCCATCAAAGTCGAACACGAAGTTCAAAAATCTAGAGAAACCGAGCGTAAAGCGCGATTTAAATACGTCTGAGCGCGTAGCGCGAGGTGAATATATAATCGAGTGCGAAGCGCGAGATAAATATATGATCGAGCGCGAAGCGCGAGATCCATCAGTCGCGCGCCCTAGGCGCGCTCAAACTTGCGAGCCGCGCGCGAAGTGCGCGATGAGAATGTGCCCGCGAAGCAGGCAGATTTTTTTTCATAATATTGGCCTTGGGCACTTTTTTTAAATATATATGATGCAGTTCAAATTGCAATACTAACATGCTAGAGATTATAAATACTGACTGAAAGAATCATGCTTATATGTCTGTCCCTCGGTTTGTTAACAACTCCGAAGCCTCTATGATTTCAACGAATTGAAGGTGATAATTCGTATTATAATCGATTATAATTATAAAAAATAGGTATTTTTTATCAAATTTTAAAAACACATGACGTTTTCAGAATCTCAAAATTGATTAAATCCTCGTAAGTCGTCTGAGAACACGGGAAAAACTATCGGATAACCTGAATCACAACTGCGAAGCCTCCCAAAAAAAAGAGGTGCAAACGCAAAATAATTTTTTGTCAACAAAAATTCCCATGTTTCAACCTGTAATTTCAGGTCCTTTTCAAGGCATATTCTAATTATATGTAGAAATAAAAGAAAACCCGCTGAAGGCTATGTTGAGTTTTTAAGTATCTTTGACATTTTTTTTATATGTAGCTCTCTTGTAAAATTGTTAAAGTTTAAAATTGTAAAAATTGTAAAATGTGTCATTTACGGTATAACCTTAAAAATCTCATAGAAAAGTTCCTTGAGACTATATAATTATTAAACTACATTTTGTAATATATTGCGGTTGACGAGTCCTGATCTATTCAAAAACTCAACATAGTCTTCAGCGGTTTTTCTTTTATTTCTATAATTAGAATATGCCTTGAAAAGGAACTGAAATTACAGATTGAAACATGTCGGCAAAATTTTTTCTAATAACAACAATTTTTTAACACCAGAAAAAGCGGAATAGGCCTTAATTTTTATTATTATTATACCATTAAGCCATTTCCCTTTCGGGGTAGGCGTGACTTGCTCGGTTGGGGAATAGTAAACAGGTGAATAGGTATAGAGTAGGTTGGTATATGGGCATAAGGTATATAGGAGTTTTATAGGTGTTAGGGATAGGTGTTTTAGATCGATCTGGAATTCTCGTGTCATTTATTTAGATGACACGTTCATTCCGCAACACTGCTCCGACCCAGGTTGCTGATCAATCTCTCTAGCGATCACCCCAAGTGAGGAACCTCACAAAATTGTTATGTATGGTTCCCCACTTGGGCCCATTAGTATCCAAAGTCTCTGTTTCAGGCGCCATTCACACTATTGTCACTCTGTTTACAAACTATTTGTCGCCACACATTTCTGTCCTGGCATACTACTCTAGCTTCCTTCACGTCCATGCATTTCTTCACGCAAGCTCTTCTGTTCCTATGGCTTCTTACGTCTCTTCGGATTAATGTCTCATTCACAGATTCTGACCATTCTTTCGGCGGTCTACCTCTGGGCATTCTACCATTTACTTTACCTTTATACACTTGCTTCGTCAGTCGTTCATCTTTCATTCTTTCAAGATGTCCGAACCACCTTAGCTGATTTCTTTCCCATATGTCAACTAGTGTCTCTTGTGTACCACATTCTTTGAGGATTGTCTCATTTCTGACTTTGTCCATCAGTGTTTTCCCGCATATTATGCGGAGAGGTTTCATGCCGATCGCGTTGATTTTGCTCCTGTCCTTTTCTTGACAGGTCCATGTCTCGCTACCGTATAGTACAGTTGGTACGAAGATAGAGTTATGTATGGCCATTTTAGCTTTTTTTGATATGTTTTTATTTCTGAGGATGGATCCTGCTCTACCGATAACCTGCTTACCCTTATTTATGCGCCTATCTAACTCCCCATCTATTTTTCCGTCGCTAGTGAATAGGCTACCCAGATATACGTACTTGTCAACTTGTTCTAATCCCTCACCATTTAGGACAATGTTGCACATTGTTTTCTCGCTTTTTCCCTCAAACACCATGATTTTCGTTTTATTCACGTTAATTTTGAGGCCCATGTTCTCCATGCTTGTATTTAGTTTATTCAACATTCTTTGCAAGTCCTCGATTGATTCTGCCATAAGAATCTTGTCATCTGCGAAAGCTAACCCACGTACCTTGACGGTTTCGAGATTTACACCTTCTTCGTCGAAGAGGGCAGTTCTTAGACATTTATCCATGAATATGATAAATAGCCACGAGGACATAACGCATCCTTGCTTCACCCCTTGCATAATATCGAACCAGTCGCTCAGTTTCCCATTTACCCTTACACTCGCTTTACTGCCTGTATAAATTGTTTTTATTGCTTGTAGGAGCCCTCCATTTACTCCATACTCTTTAAGGATTTCCCAAAGTTTAGTTCTATTTACCTTGTCGAATGCTTTTTCTAGATCAATAAATGCACAGAAAACTTTCTTTCCTACTCTCAAGCTCTTTTCTGTGATCTGTCTTAGGCTAAATATCTGATCTGTACATGACCTTCCTGGCATAAATCCACATTGGACTTCCCATATCTTCTCTTCTGTAATTTCCATTACCCTACGGATAAGTATTTTTGAGTATATTTTACTTACGGTACTTAGTAGGCTGATACCTCTGTAATTACTGCAGTTGCTTTTATCTCCTTTTCTTTTGTATATTGGTACGATAATCGCTTTTCTCCAATCGTCTGGGACTTCTCCCGTTTCGATACATAAATTTATTAATTCGCACAACCTGTGAGGTATGTACTCACCACCGTATTTAAGCATTTCAGCGCTAATATTGTCTATACCCGCAGCCTTACCGTTTTTCAAGTTCTTAATTATATCTCTGACCTCAGTGACACAGACTTTTTCAATTGGGTTTTCTAGTGCATTATGTTCTATGTCGCAGTTTTGTTGCCCTATATCTTCACCTCCTAATAGTTCTTTAAAAGAATCTTTTAAAGCGTCTACTATCCCGTCTATATCATATAGCATTTCGCCTTTACTGTTTCTCATGCTAGCAAACTCTGTACTTTTACTTTCCTTCAACTGTTTATATAATAGTTTCATAATTCGAACATTAATTATCATATACCGCACAACAAAAATACATTCACCTTTACAATAATGTAGGGGAGAGTCACCAGTTGCGGGCACTCTCCGGTTGTGGGCACCTCTGCGTAACAAATGACAGAATACAAATATGCCAAATCAAAATGGTGGCGTACTTGTATTCTGACAGTAGTACGCAGTTTTCGAGGGGATATCAACGTAAATAGACGATTTGTGTATTAGCTGCGATCATATTGAAAAAATAAGTAAAAATTAACGCATTTGTAATTTACCAATGTTCAAAAACTGCGATAAATCAAAGTAAATAATCTCAAACAGGTGCACGTTATCGATATTTCTACAGCATTTTCGTTGTGATTTAAGATGTCTCACCAATTTATATGCAAGTTGTGAAACATCACATTTTCTTGATGCACCGGTAATGGTCGTGGATTCCGGTTGTGGGCACTTAAATGTAACCGGTTGTGGGCACATTTTTTTCATTTAAAGCGTCTGTTTGACTTGAAAACTGTCAGATATCATCATTTATGCCGACATCACATATTCCATTAACGTTTTAACGTATTTTAGTTATTATTTCAGTTTACGTATTTCAGCCATGACAAACCTGAAGAAGTCAACTACCGAAGTCACATACCTTTTTTTCATATTTTTGCCACTAAAGGTATTTAAAATTAATAAACCTTGAAATTCTTTAGAATTAGGTGCGTTTTTCTTTAACTATCTCCATTTTCAGCGAATTTTCGAATGGTACCCACAACCGGTTACGAGTTTTTTTTGGTCAAAAATGACGATTTCACAAAATTGGTCGTAAAATTTTCCTAGTTGACGGAATCTATGTACTTACTTGTGCAAAAAGTTAGCTAAGGCTTCTAGCTTCCCAATGAGATCCATATCCCCGCATAATATGGTCTCAAACGAAAATTTTGGGTCAAAACAAAACTGTGCCCACAACCGGAGACTCTCCCCTAATTTAAGTAAAAGAATAATTTAGACAAAAATTAGTGGAAAAAATCAATAGTCTAGATCAAACAGCTTTCCCACGTTATAAAGTACATCCTGGTACATATATCTAAGAAAACTGATAACAATTATTGCATAATTTAGAACTTTTGTTAATGCGCATCTCGGAAATCAAAATTGAAATCTATTTGCAAGTCGCCCTTATATTACAAATTATTACACAATACCTTTGAGCCCAAAGATTAGTTTTTAGCTATTTACGACTTTTGTTGTAGTTGTCAACTGTCTGCAGCGTTTTAACTCAACGTTGTGTTTAAAAACTTAAAGATTATTGTAGATTTCACGTTAATTAATTAATCAATTGTCAATGAATTGACAAGACATTATTAGTGACAATGAGACTAATTTTACAGATGATCCTGCCAGCACAAAGATTATCATAAGGACACATTCCTGGTATCCAGAACAAATAATTAATTATTTCCAATTACTGCCATGTATCAGCAGAACTCATATCAAGCAGTGTAAGGGAAATAATAATGATCTCTTTTATATTACTTTCACCTAACTCGACCTTTTGATCTCTGTGTATTTCGATCTTTACAGGGGAGCTGGAGAGCGATTTTAAACGAATGGAAAAATAAGAACAAAAAGTTATTCCCTGGAGTAATTTTCTCAGAAAGAAGTGCTGAAATTGGAAAGCCCACGGTTTGCTCGGATGTATTCATCGCTGATTTAAAAAAGCAATGAGCAGGGTTATCAGATGAGGCCTGAAGAACAGGAAGATAGAGGTGACGATAGTAATGATCTTCCTTACGTTTCAGATAAAGGAAACGTTGTTGTCAGCGATGTTGCGAAGAATATATCTGTAAGCCAGTTGAAATTTTTAGATAAAGGTCTTGTATTAGATTTATAACAGAAATGGCTAGAAAAGAGAAATTGCACGTTGGAGAGATTCTGACCGATATCACGCTTTCTCAACCAGGCCTGATGTTCAAAATATTTTGAAGAAAAACATCATTCAAAAATTACAAACCAAGAATTTAAGGTAGGTCGAGTTCCCATTCTGAACTACGAAATACTTCTTGAATGTTATTTGATCTTCTATAATGGAAGTTCAAAATATCAGGTTATGATCTGACTGATAATAAATACGTATTTTATTGTTTGCACATGTTGTTTTCACTCAATTTTCTGTAAAATGCATACAGAAACGTATACATTTTTTTATTATAATATGTGAACTTTAGCTAATTAATACTAGTTACTCTTTGGTAAAGGATGAGCGACTTTACTCTACTTTGCGCGGTTAAGGTGCTTTAAACGAGTCGGTTTTGAGAATAGTATAAACTACGGCGACAAGGATGAATTGTTTGATGTGTTATCTTTGCCACATAATCTAAAGGCATGTGCATCAGAGCCCCTTTATCGAAAAATGGTCTTGTTGTTTTGTTTTTTGTTATTTGAAAATCTGCTGTGCCCTTATTGAAACGGGGAGCACCCGTTTTCGGTTCACTACAGGTACACTCCTGGTAGCGCGTTGCCCGTTTCTAAGCGCTGAAAATTCAACATATTTTCAAATAACAAAAAAAGAAGACAGCATGACCATTCTCGAAAAAAGAGCTCTGGTCACGCACATGTATAAGCCTTCAGATTATGTGGTGAAAATATTGCATCAAACAATTCATCCTTGTAGCCGTATTTTGTATTATTCTAAAAACCGACTCGTTTGAAGCAACATAAGCGGCGCGCGCTTCGAGAGACAAAAAATAATTTTCTATGAAAGTTGTGTATATTATCACTTTATGGTACGAAACAGGAACAGTCACATATTATATATTCAGAGCATTAACAACTAATTCTAAATCATTCCACTAGTTAATGGGTAAAACTTCAAAAAGCGTGCCACTTAGCCCCGTTTTACGGTAGTGTTTTGGTCAAAACTAAAATAAATGAGTGAAAAGGGCTTATTACATGTCCCCATCGCCCGAGAGCTCCGGCTCTTGCAGTCAGCCACGTTGCTTTGGGCTAACTCTCCAATGCAACGAATTATGCGGTTACGACACCAGTATCGCGCAGTGCCACCCACAATAGGCCTCCCTCGGATGGAGGCCATGGTTCGACCAGGAAATGGCCCCGGACAAACGCGAGAACATCGATTTAAATGGTCGGACCAACTCAGGAGGGACATCCTTACATGTTGGCAAAGAAGCTCACTGGCGCGAAGAGGATTCATGCAGAGGTTACATGACCGTTGGGTCAATATGCACCCGGAATATGCTCATAAACATTCCACCCATTCCAGCAAGACCACCTTTGCAAATAGCCGATAATGCCAACATGAGAAGTAGGAGATCTATTCACCAAAAAGTCTTTCTCAGGATGGACAAATTAGCTGAAGCTAATACTGCTCTCCTCGATTTGCTCCCCGAAGATGTTTATCTCTGGAATTTTAACTGTTCAGTTTACGAGAAGTATTTCATTGATTATTTCATTTGTATTTTTCATTCGAATCGCATTTCATTCATTGCTTACACATGGACTAGATTCGTCCCTAAACATGAATTTTCTGATCAAACTCAAACTGAAATACGATTCTAACACCCTCATCTCCAATATCAAGAATTGGATCAACATCAACCAGGACATCAGAGATACACACGCTAGACTTTTATAACTGTTTTCCCCTGATGATGGAACAGTGTGTTCCGAAACGTTGGGTTCATATTTTTTAACATTTAAATAAAATGGTCCGATAGTGTTGATACAACATTGTTCTTTCTTTTTTCTCCCATTTGGATTCTCGGACGTTAAAGACTTTTATAATATAAAAAAACGATATGTAAGTGTTTATTGGGCTGATTTTGAAGTATCTATAATTAGTCATTCATATTTATTATCATTCACTTTTTCTCATTTTTCTCGACAATGATATTTCAGTGGTTTGGCACCTGTTTGACAAACAGCTTCAATTATAAATAATTTTTTAATCGTTTAAGGCCCCTGGGCACACCAGTAAACATAACAAAAATGTTAATAAATAATATATATAAATAACATATATATATATATATACAATATATATATAATACATAAATTAGTAAATAATATATACCACGTATTGGATGATTTTTTCCTCCACCCGCGTGCCAAAAATATGCCAAGGCACTTGCGAGATGGATGCAGAAAGCTGTCATCCTTGGGTCGCTTCGTGTCCTCAAGACACACGAGGGTTTCGCCGGCCTGTCGTTGTGATTTCGTCGTGCCCTATGACCAACCATCTCACGGACGTGAGACGTGGCCATAGGTTATTTTACCGCGGTTCTACTTGGGGCTATTGACATTTTTTTTTTTTTTTTAGATGGCAGTTGCTCTTAGTGCTACCCTGCGGTGGTTGTTTAACTTTTTTTAAATTATATATATATATATATATACACACATATATATATATACATATACACATATATATATATATATATAGTAACCCGCGAGTTACAAGGGCCGCCTGAGCATAGGCAGAGGAGGATGCTCCTGAGTGATGCAACTAGAAAATTGCATCACACAGGAGAAACCTCAAAGCGCAGGTTCGAAGACTTCCACCCAGAGTGAGATTGCGTAAGCGGGAGAGGGTAATGTGGAGCAGCGAATATAAAAAGCGCTGCTCAACAGAAAATACCCATTCTGAAATCTTGTGCCCAAATTTTCAGGATCTCAGGGTGAAAACCTTGTGGGAAGGTCTGAGGATTGTATCCTCTCCTACCTTGCCACACAACTTTCACCAAACTCAAAAGCGAAGTCCTCTGAAGAGGAGTTGAAGGTGATTACATTGCCTTAAACTGCTCACGCGGAGATTCAATTTTGAGCGTGCGATCCCGACAGATTTCGGTCAAAGTGGACGAAGCTTTTTCTAGAGAGTTTCAAATAATTCATTTAACGGACCTCTCTGGGAGGCAAGGGACATAAATTCCTCAAATTTACAATAGAGTAAATTTGGGGAAAGTCGAGATTCTCTATCCTCGCTTCATGTGCTCTCTCTCGCCTAAGCGAATACCTGGGGCTCGAACGCTCTAGCGCAGGTGATAGAATCCAAGCGTGCTGTCATAGCTACTGAGGGGATTAGCCCTTTGCACCTGAGCGACAGGTCATAAAGATCGATTATTGAAAACATTGTCTTCTCTTTCACATTTTAATGATTCATTCAAAATATTATTACCTTATATTTTAACATTAAGAAACCTTCTCACACTTGTGTCTTTGCCTTTGCCTGCCGATCCATTGGATTCACAGGTACTATGCATCATCTATGAATGAATACTCCAATGGATACGAAATTCATGCAAAATCAAGGACCAGGTCATTGACTTTTATTTTCTTTTGAATTTTGAACTTACAAATTAGAATTGTAGTTTCTCTTAAATGCTACAACCAAAAACTGCCTAAAAAGCAGCCTTAATATTATCTGCAATCACTATACTGTAATTGTGTGCATAGTTCATCATATTCTACGAATTTTCATTATTTTATCCACTACGTATTTTTATTCACGGTGTGACTTATTATTAATTTAGAATAGGACATGGCTTTCGCCATGAATAGGGACCTAATGTAAATATAGTTTAGAGCAGGCAGTATTGAATAAAAAGAACCATTCAAATTGGATCCAAGAATCTTATTTCTTCTCCGTGGTAGTCCCTTCTTTTATTTTATAATCTTCTTAATTAAAAAAAATTGCTAATTAATTAAGATATAGACAACTCGGCTGCAGTATCATCAAATTGGCAGGTTGCAATATATATATATATGCTGTAAGAAAATCCTGAAGAGAGTATCGTATTACGTAATTTTCTTTCTTCTTTTTTATGTCTATTGGTCTACCAATAGGCCTTAATGGTATACAACAAAATTATACAGTACACTCCCGCTAACTGTAAGCTTCGTAAGTTCCACTTTTTGCCTCTTCTCCTCCACACGTATTTTAACGCACACTCCATTGTGTCTCCCACTTAAGCGACTGCGAGCGGCTGCGAGTCTCTGCGCATGTCCGAAAGCGCAAGCTCCAACGCAGCGTGGTTATACGACGGAATAGAGTGGGTGTACTCAGTAAGTGCCGAATTCTTGGAATTATACTCCCCTATAGCCCTGTCAGACTGGCAGTTACTGGGAGTTTACTGTATAACTTTATACATTTTTTATAAATTTTAAATTTATGACCATTTTTTTTTACTAATTACCATTATAAGAATAAAGAAAAACAATTGGAGGAAAAAATAATTTTTGTCTAGAGCAAAATGCTACACTGGATTAAAAATCATATTGTTAAAATAGCTCTTTTTCCTGCTGTATTTGTATATTATAAAATCTAAAACAAAAATGATAAAATCGTCTTTGATAGTTTTCTTAAAACTTGATTGCAAATCATTTCTAGAAGAAAACTTCCAAATCCGTTAAGAATTACAGACTGTAGACTATTTTGAACAGTGAATACCAGATCCGTCCCACTGTGCGGCTTTTGGCGCTCGGACGAAAGCAACCATTCAGAAATTAATAACAGATCTATAAATATATTAAATATTTGAACGAAAAGCACATGAAAAGTAGCAGATGAAGAGTATAGTAACGCATCAGAGAACTTAAGTAACCTAGTTCCCCTGATGCACCCCCTCACTCGAGATATGGTGGGATAGGGGGCCGGGAGGGGGCAATGAAGCTCAGTATTACTATGCGTCCAAAAAGTTGAGGCACCTCGATTATTGTCCAGATTTTCGTGAACATCTCAGCAGAAAACAAAAATTCTAAAAATATGAGACAGCATGCATGTTGTAGGTGAAGGTTTTGCCAGTACTGATACAGAGTTTCCAAATTTTCAGATGATTAGCGATTATTTCCTGGCGAGTCAAAGGTGAAAAAGCACAATAATCATATGATCATTTCAGAATACTCAACTTTGAATGGCTGTAGGTCACTGAAAATAAATGATGAAAATTCCGCAAAAAAGTACATGGGTTTCCTTGATCCTTTCTGTGCACATTGGTGAAATTTAGAGTCAGATAAGGCAGATAAGGCTGCATTACATGAGTTCATATCACCACACGGATGTGTCTTTCATGTGGTCGCATACGTCACGCACGTGTGCGGGTAAAATGCGAGCATGTAGTGCAAGTAAAATGATTTTTACATTACGTTGCAGAAATGAAAGTGATAACTCGATAAATACCATTTGAACTTGGCACTGAATCATACACGGAGAGAAGTAAACCAGAGCGGGTGCATTTTTCACCGTAACCGTTACTGCGCCGACCACAAGAGTTCTGCAGAAAAATCATGTTGTGGCTGAGCAACGACGGTGACGGTTGATGCCGGAAATATTACTCCTACACCGTGACAGTCACTGCGCGCCACCGTAAAAGATTCTGCAGCGACTGTTGCGTCCGTCGCAGTAACAGTTACTGCCAGATTCCCGAGCCGTTGCGCTTACCACCATAATGGGATTGGACGGTCTGAAGTCTAACGATATCAGTTGATCGTCGTCGCGCGTACTCGAATGTTTTTGTCTCGCTGTCACAAACGTTGAAATTTATTATATTTTCGAGTCATTGTTTGTTAGTTTGTGAGTTAAGCGTGTAAGTGGCAGAGCCCAAAATCTGGCTTTTGGCTATCAAATAAGCCTTCAATGAGCCCTTAATTATGGCAAAGGTCTTACGTTTTCTGGGCAAAGTGGTAGTTCCAGGTTTACCCACATCGAAAAAAACGGTGCGCGCAGTAATGCTTGCGGAGTAAACCGTACCTATCACTGCGAGTGGAGTAACTATAGCTACGCTGGGTATATCGGTCACGCTCCAGAACGGTTGAGGTTCGCCCGCAATGGTTCATGCGAGCGCAGCAACAGCTTCCGCCTCCCTCCCACTCTCAAGTTCTGCGCGACGGCAGCGGACTTGGCAGTAACGGTCGCGGTTAACTCCTCTCCGTGTAGATAATAACAATAATATGATTTTTCGAGCCAAATACCACATAAATAAAACGAACAGGGAGTGGAATAATATCACTGGAATTTCTTCTTTCAATTAAATTTTTGAAATTCTCCAGAAATATCCGTCGGGATCGCGTACGAATAAAATTTATAAAGTGACCACAGCACAATTAAAAATTATAAATAATAAATAAATAAATAAATATAAATAAATAAATAAATTTAAAAAAACTATTTATCTAATAAAATAATAAAATCCATATTTTTTTTCATATTGACTTAAATATTTTATTGAATAGATATTAAAAAATGAAAACTAATTTCCAAAATAGTTTTTCACACTATATAAGTTAATGAAAATTATTGTTTAGAAAGATAAAAAAAAAAGTTCTGCGCTATGCATTATTAATATTAACAATATTACCCGATAAAAATATATTTCATTTGCTTATTTATACTTTTCATTCACTAATGCGTATTCTTCGCATACTATGTTCATCATAAAGTGCGAGGCATATGCCTCGCATGTACGTGCCCCTCATAAAATGCGACGCATGTACTTTGCACCCTGCACGCACCGCGTGCCTCGCACGCCGTGCGAGTAACGTGCCTCACACGTTTGCTATCTGGGAAAGAACGTAAAGAGATGATTCTTGAAAAAAATACACATTTTTGGCTTATGAAAATTTTGTACGTATTGCCAGTTGCCCAAAAATTATTTTCTTCCTGGAAAAATACATGTGCAGCACCACCTACTCTCACACTCATACAACTACACAGTCCCTAAACCCTGATGCAAAAAAGGGATACGGTTACCTCGATTATCATAAAGCTTTTTGTATTTTCCCAAGAAGAAAATAATTTTTCAAACGTTCAAGTGTAACTTTTTACTCATTGACTATACGTACCACATTGTCAGAAGCTGAAAATGTGTGAGTTTCTTCAAGAATCATCTCTGTACGTTCCTTAGTTTCGGAGATGACACCTCTCTACTGTTTTTTCAACAACTTATTAACAAATGATTATTTTTGGCTCTAAATTTAATCACTGTGCACAGAAAGGATCAATGAAACCCATATATGTTTTGCAGAATTTTTAATAATCTATTGTCAGTGACCTACAGCCATTCAAAGTTGAGTATTCTGAAATTATCATATGATTATTGTGTTTTTTCACCTTTCACTCGCCAGGGAATAATCGTTAATCATCTGCAATTTTTGAAACTCTGTATCAGTATTGGCAAAACCTTCACCTGCAACACGCATATTGTCTCATATTTCTAGAATTTTTTTTCGGTTGAGATTTTCACGAAAATCTGGACAAAAATCGAGGTGCCTGAACTTTTAGGACATATAGTAAAGTATTTATTATAATGCAAATTCTCTAATTACCGAGGGATGTCGAGGATCGCCAGATATTTTTGATAAAAAACTGTATAATTTTATAAGCGAATGTTATTTTATTTTAATATCTGTATAATAGAGTTCTCATGGAATTGACGGAAAAGTGACTTTTTCTTAATATATTACGTTGGTTAGATCGACATTTTTAAACCACAAGTTTAGTTGGTTTTTCATTTGTTCTTTGTATTCAAATTATACTATTGTTATATTGTTATATTATATATTATAATATATATATATATATATATACAATATTGTTATATTGTTTTTTTCTCTCCATTTTCATCGTAAGTTTTAATTTTCTATATGAAAATACATACAGCCAATCATTTTTCAAATAGGTCAGGTGAAATAGCTTCAGGGGGGGGGGGGGGGGGGGGGGGGGGCGAAGGGCCAATTAAAAAAAGAAACGGCCCACGGCGAAGGCACATTCTCATCGCGCGCTGCTCGCAAGTTTGACCGCGCCCCCCAAGCGACCGATTGCGTTGGTTCTCGCGCTTCGCGCTCGATAATGTTGCTTTACGCGCTTGGCCATTGTATTTCCCGCACATATGTGCACAGACCTTTTGAAATTAAAAGTCAAAGCATCGACAACTGTAATTTGGTGATTGTGAATTCTCTTTTGTTAAAGCTCCTTCGTATTTAACGAACACATTCTCATCACGTATCATGTGCTTCGCACTCGATTTTGTCCAAATTATGAAGTTTCCTACATTATGTTTAACACTATTGTATCACATGTATATTATATTTATTTATGTACCTCGCTCTGGTACTGCTTATACAGATGTTGCAAAGTAACGTAAAAATTTTATTTTTCATGATTACTTTAATATTTGTTCCTTATTTTCAACTAATTTTTATTCTCAGCTACCCTGAAAAATCTATCATTTCAATAAATTTATATCCTTACAATTCATATTATGCATTGGTATTCAAACATACGTATTTTCGTTGTCTTGTTTTTATAATTAAAAAAGTTCAAATTCTGATAAAAAAACAATTTTTTTATGAAACATTTTATTACAACTTGTGTCGTTTTTCCATATATTTAGTCTGTTTATTTTCAATGTTATTTTTCACTATTTAAACTAAAACTACACATCCTAGCGTAAACTTGTTTTCGTGTAAATTTGTAGATGTAATTTAGACGCAAATTTTGTTAAATAAAATGTTATTATAGCTTGTGTCCTTTTTCCCAAAAGGTAATTTTTCATTTTTAATATATCCTTATTACAAGAGTTTATGAAAAATTTGTAGGTCGTTTTGGTTGATCAAGTTTTGTCTTTAAATTTTTTTCGTCTCTTGCGTCGTTTTTCCAAAAGTTTATTTTTTTATTTTTAATCTTGTTTTTTACGATTAAAAGAACATTTACTCAATCTATCTAAAAATTATAAAAAACAAATTTGTCGATCCTTTCCGGATTAACAACTTTTGTTTTTTAATTTTTTTCCTACCTTGTGTCGCCTTTCCAAAAATTTAATGAATTTATATTTAATGTTATTTTTTACAATTGAAAATAAAACTACGCGTCCTATCAAAAAATTATTGATGTCAAATTTGCAACTTGTTTTTGGATGAACAACTTTTGTCAATCAATTTTTGTGTAATTTGTCCAAAAATTAATTGTTTTAATTTTTTTTGCGAATAAAACAAAAACCACGCATCCTTTCGAAAAATAATTAACAGAAAACTTTTAGCTCTTTTTTGGTTGAACAACTTTTATTTAATAATTTTTTTCTTAGCTTCTGCTCTTTGTCCAAAAATTTAATTTATTTTAATTTTTTATGCTGTTTTTTTACAAATTTAAACAAAAACTACACGTCCTATCGAAAAGTGATTACATATTAGCAAATTTGTAAATCTTTTTTGAATGCATAATTTTTGTCTCATCATCTTTTTTCGTATCTCGTATAGTTTGACCGCAAAATGGAATTTTGGATTTTTCATTTTTTTGTTGTGTGATCAAAATTTGAATTATCGATTTTTCAAGAAAACTCCAAAAGTTGTGCTGACAATCTTGTAGGGTGTTTATGTGCCATTATGTATACTCTTAGACCAGGAGCCCATGACATTTTTTATGTAAGTGAAGGTGCACGGACAATTTTCACCTAACAGGTTCGACTTGGGATGACGAACTTAAAAATGCGTGCCTTAAAGGGCTGAGTGTGTCAGGTGAGCGATGGCGAGCTGGCAAAGGTGCCAATTTTTATGGTTCATTGCGATTTGTGGTTCACGCTTGAAAATTCGTGTACATGTAGAAGATAACATATAAATGGCACCTGGGCATTTTTAAGGCACTTATTTGTGTCATGAAGTGCTTTATGGCACCTTCATAGGTGCCGGAAATACAGGTGAAATTTTCATATTTACTATGTTGTGCGCATTTTTCATTCTTTTTCCCATTGT
>CAKNXH010055526.1:17222-33848 GCA_932178445.1 Andricus quercusramuli
ACAATGGGAAAAAGAATGAAAAATGCGCACAACATAGTAAATATGAACATTTGAATAAAATGTTCTTCAGTAATGTTGAAGTACACCCGCAGGGGAGTATTTTTTCTCTCTTGATAATTTCCGAAAAAATGACTTGCTGGACAGAAAAACAGCTTTTAATTGTTCTCGTATTTTTTAATCGATGTTTTCTCGAAATGTATCAATTTTATCAAAAAATGATATAGGGATGAAAATATCCATCTTTCGAAGCAGAACAACTTTTGTTTGAAACTTTTTCCTGTAAAGTCAATATCAAGAAATTTCACCTGAATTTCCGGCACCTATGAATGTGCCATAAAGCACTTCATGACACAAATAAGTGCCTTAAAAATGCCCAGGTGCCATTTATATGTCATCTTCTACATGTACACGAATTTTCAAGCGTGAACCACAAATCGCAATGAACCATGAAAATTGGCACCTTTGCCAGCTCGCCATCGCTCACCTGACACACTCAGCCCTTTAAGGCACGCATTTTTAAGTTCGTCATCCCAAGTCGAACCTGTCAGGTGAAAATTGTCCGTACACCTTCACTTACATAAAAAATGTCATAGGCTCCTGGTCGTTCCACGAGAGAACGAATTTCTGAAACGACGAAATTTCGTTCTCTGCGCGCAGCTTGTCAAAGAAGGGGAATCGTAGGCGTGAGCATTTGACTGGAAAGTCTCTTAATATGTATGGCCTATTGTAACTGTCACGTACGGTCCTCTCATATGGCCCTCAGTGAGGCTACAAAAAATTTAGGAAAACACTTGGTTGAAAAAATTGTGTCCTTCTTTAACAACGATTGGCTGTCAACCGAACGAAAAAAAAAATTGGCGACGCCTTCTTTCATAAAAACTTGCGCGACCGAATTCGTTCTTTCGTGGAACAGAGTATAGAAGTCTTTTTGAGTCACAGACAGTATTGCATTTATAAGCGAGAAATACCAGAAATGAACAACAACGAGAAAAGCTCTTGTCTTTTTTTATGAAATATCATCTCGTCTCATATAAGCGAGCTACTCGAAAAATCATATATTTTGATCAACTGTCTTGCCAGTGTCAGAATTAACATTCCTTAATAAACAAATGTCATAACTATTGCCATGAAATATTAATGTATAGACATTGCATTAGACGTAGGACATATTTTGAGTAAAATGTGTATTTGTATTAAATTATATAATTCTTCTATTCATAACACAGCCACATGAAAAATATCGTTTTTCGGGTCTGGAGGTCAGACCATGTTGACTATATGTTTTTTGGGTCGCTGAATCCGAATCTTAGGTCCAAAAACCCCCAGCACGTCAGGGTTCTGACATAACATCATTAAACTTCATAAAATTTCATTTTTCCAAGTCTGGGGGTCAGACCATATTTATTATATGTTTTTGGGGTCGTTGAATTCGAATCCAATGTAAAAAAAAACCAGCACGTCAGGGTTCTAGACATAACCTCATAAAACCTCATACAATTTTTTTTTTCAAGTCCGGGGGTCAGACCATATTTGTTATATGTTTTTGGGGCCGCTGAATCCGAATCCGAGGTCCAACAAAACCCAGCACGTCAGGGTTCTGACATAACCTCATAAATTTTTTTTCAAGTCCGGGGGCCAGACCATGTTTATTAAATGCTTTTGGTGTCGCTGAATCCGAATCTGAGGTGTAACAAAACACAGCAAGTCAGGGTTTTGATACAACCTCAAAAAACCGCATAAAACTTTTTTTCCGAGTCCGCGGGTCAGACCATGTTTACTGTATGTTTTTGCGGTAGCTGGATCCGAATCAGTGGTCCGAACCCTCTGAACCTTAAATTTGAAAGGAAATTCCATTTAGGTCAAGAAACATCCTTTTGTTACAAGAGGACATTTCTCTGAGTGGCAGACACACGTAAGACTAATGAATAAATTTCGCGAGTTTCTTTGAAAATCAAAACCCGGACGTGCTGGAGTTTTTTAGACCACGGATTCGGATCCAGCGACCCCAAAAACATATAGTTAACATGGTCTGACCTCCAGGCATGAAAAAATATTCATGAGGTCTTATGAGGTGATGTAAGTACCCTGACGTGCTGGGGTTTTTTGGACCTCGGATTCGGATTCGGATTCAGCGACCCCAAAAACATATAATAAACATGGTCTTACCCCCGGACTTGAAAAAATACAATTTTATAAGGTTTTATGAGGTTATGTCATAACCCTGACGTGCTAGGATTGTTTGGACCTCGGATTCGAATTCAGCGACCCAAAAAACATATAGTCAACATGGTCTTACCTCCAGGCCCGAAAAACGATTTTTTTGTGTGGCTGTGTAATGAATAAAAGAAACAAAATAAATATCTAAATTGTTGCAATTATAATTGTACGTTAAAATTTTCGCTAATAAGTAATGCCGTAATTGCAATAAGTTTATTTTTTAGCGTTAGAAATGAAAACATAGTGTCTATCATTGAAGTCTGCTAAAGGCGACTTTAAGCGAATCTGAGCAGATCTCAGTAGATGCGCTTGATGTCGCTTCTAGCAGACCTTTTATGACAACCACTACGTTTTAATTTCTAAAGCTAAAAAATGAACTTATTGCAATTGCAGCATTACCTTCTAACGTAAATTTCAACGTACAATCATAATGGCAACAATTCAGATACTTATTTTGTTTCTTTTACTCATTATAATTTGAGATTACTTTAAGATTACTTTAGGGTTACTTTATGGTTACACTGTAGCGTAGCGCTTGCATTTAGCCGGTCCACCAGGGCTAGAATATTACAAATAATTTCAGTCGGTAGGAATCTCTTCGAAGAAAATTTTGTTATTTTTCCATTTATATTGTTATTAAATAAATTGATCTTAAATTCTTTTTTGTCTATTTTTTGTTTGTTAATTTTTTTATTGTTATTCTTTCTTTGAACTGCTTTTTGTTACATAAATTATATTATATATTATTTGCTCGGTAAAATTAGTAATGACAATTTGAGTCCTCCAAATTTCCCGCGTAATTCTCAGTGGTATCGGATATTTTTGTCGACTGTTGTCTTCATTTGACAACCTCTAATATCACGTACGTCAATCACGTTTCCGCCGATAACTCAGGTGAGGAACGAGATGCGATGACACGATAAAAACAAAAGAGAAAATTAGATTCTTAGTTTTTGAGATTACTTCTCGAACAACTGAAATGAGCAGACACCCGAGCATCTCGTATCTCGTTACGTATGTACAGTCGCATTAAGCTATAAACCCAAAAATATTTGTTAATTAAACTTTTCGTATCGATTCACGAACTCAGTGGCTAGAAAATAAATTCCCAATCTTCTATAAAATTGTATATTGGATTTTTTTATCGCCGTTTAAAGTTGAGAAAACGTGCCCCTCGAGCAAACTTCTACCTCCATTTTCTTGGAACCTTATAATATTTGTTAATCAAATATTTTTTGTATTGATTCAGCACTTAATAGATAGAAAGCAATTTTGTTACTTTTTTAAAATTGAAAAATGAATTTTCTATCACCACCCAAAGTTGAGAAAAAATGTCCATCGAGGGCCGCGAGTGAAAAAAATGTTCCCCTCCATTTTCTCGGAACCTAATTAAATGTTTTCATCAAACTTACCAGGGTTCAATTCAGCTCTGATTTATCTCGAAAGGGCTTTCTCATTTTTTCTTTAAATTAAAAATTCGGTTCTCGAGACCGTTTTACATCACTCGCATATCATCAGGAAAATGAAGGTTAGGCCCCCATGGTATGCCACCCTTCATTTTTTTACCCCCTTCTAGAAATAATCAATTGGACACGATTTAAAACAATTTAGACTTATCAGAAATGCAATCGTTTCAAATCGTTGCTAATTCACCAATCGTTCTGTTAATCAACTTAAAATGATTTCTATTGTGATATAATATAATTTATTATTCATTAATATAATATTAATATCAATATATATTAATGTAATTAATATAATATAATAATATTAATATAATAATGACCGAATCCATTTCAAATCAGGCAGGTTCTACACTTGAAGTTGCAGAATCTCTCGGGGACAAAATATGTTGTTTTTTAGAGGAAATTAGACGATACGTATTTTTGCGATTTCAAAAAAAAAATTTTTTACAGAGTTATGCATATTTGAATTTTTTGCTTTGTTTTTCAAAAAAACCCCAATTTTTTCTTCAAACTCGTATAACTTTTGAGCTAATCGAGATATTTACGATTTCTTTTCAGATTCTAGTAGAGTTTACCGTCTTCTTTCGAAATCCGGGAGGAAATTTAAAAAATCTTTAAAATTAACCAAATGGCGGCAGTTTTTCTGAAAATGTTAAAAGTCGATTTTCTCAAAACACCCACACTTTTATTTTTTGCCAATTTTTTCTTGAATTTGCACTATCATAAGGAAAATACCCTATAAGTTTAATGAGGGCTAAATAACTTTTGTGAGCAGGAGAATTTTTTTTCATAACATCGAATTTTCACATTTTTCTTGAAAACAACAATAGATACAAAAAAATTTTGACACTATAGTTTGCACATTTTAAAAAGTTCTACAAAAAGTTCTCTTACGCATTTATGATATCTTGTACCATTTCCGAGAAAAATGAAAAAAATGAATTTTCATTAAAAAGAAATTGTCTTCATTCTTGGCTTATGGAAATACCCACCATTTTTGTCAAATGTTAAAAAAATGTATACGTTCATATGATGAAAACTCCGTGTTAGTCAATTAGCTCAAAAGTTATACGAGTTTGAAGAAAAAATTGGGGTTTTTTTGAAAAACAAAGCAAAAAATTCAAATATGCATAACTCTGTAAAAAATTTTTTTTTTGCAAATTGCAAAAATACGTATTGCCTAATTTCCTCTAAAAAACAACATATTTTGTCCCTGAGAGATTCTGCAACTTCAAGTGTAGAACCTGCCTGATTTGAAATGGATTCGGTCTAATAATTTATTAATAGAATTATTACATAATATAATTTAAAGACTTTTTTTTATTCTAATGATATGAGAATTATGTTTCAGTAATATTTTATGTAATATATTTTCACTTTATTATTTCGAACAGCAATTAAAAAACAAGTTTCGTTGAAAGAATATATATGTGTTTATTTCATCTCAAGCATACTGTTTACATTTGCAATAAATTTAATTCATAATAAGTTCAATCAATAATAACTTGAGTTAACAATATATTTTTTTTAGAGACAGTTCACGCATTACGTGACGTAATTCCCCACAAAATTGGATCCACTCCGTCCCTTCAGTGCGCGTTTTCTCAGACTTGTACCTATATCAGCGACAAATCGGTGAATTTGAATCACATAATGATCGATTCCAAAAATTATAATTATTTATAACTCTAACTATATCTAACTTTTTCACCTCGGACAACACAACCTAACGCATACAATATCACTCAGAGAAATGTCTCCTTGTGACAAAAGGATGTTTCTTGACGTGAATGGAATTTCCTCTTAAATTTAAGGTTGAGACGATTTTCATTTGTCTTAAGAGGAATCCTTTTGCAGTAAAAATTTTCCTTATGCGATTAACTTCACCTAATCTTGCGGCCAAATAATTCTGTTTGTGTAAATAGTATATATTACGACCCAAGGCGAGAAAGTTGAAAGCTGAGCTGATAGATTTTTTCGTAATACTTCTACCTCGTTCGCAGAACCTTCAGACAAGGAGTCGAACATTTTTGAGGTTTTGTGCCGCTTTTTTATGAACAAAAATCGCAATAACATTAAACGATCATTTTCGAGGTTGAACACACCGACCACAAAAATCTCGCAGCCAATCGGAGATCGCGTTGACTCTAGCAGGCCGCGAAAGCTACTGCCCCGAACAGAAATGCGGCCGGGAGGACGTACTTTCGGCTAGGGGACGAAAAAAAAGGATTCACTTCGTTCAAAAAAAAAAAAACAGGCAAGAGAACGATGTTCCAGTATATTATTTATATTATCCTCAGCGGATGCTCGTCGTAGTACGCCGAGTCCGTCTCGGCCGTATGGCCCTGCTAAGGGATACGTTCGGTGACGCACGATGCAACGCATACATTCCATCCATGTGCTAACATGGGATGGAGCATAGGAATCATTTTCTACCTATATTCAAATATTAGAAAAACAGTTATGACAAATGGCGCATAATACACTGTTAGAGCACGCTTCGATTCATTTTTCGAAGTTCGATTTTGTCGTGGACGCGCAGATATTGATTAAAGTTAAAAACTGTAAGTCGGGGTGAACACTCTTCATGAGCCAGCACTGAGAAGGCCCACCGGAAAATGATGAAATTTTCCGATGAGCTATAAGATCCTTTGCTTTCCGAAAAAGCGATTATCGATTTTGAATTGGTTTCTCCCGTAATTTTATTGTTATTTTATTCTGTCATTCATTCTGTCATTCTGTCATTACGTGGCGTAATTTATTGTGTTTTTCTTTAATAAATTTAAATTCAGTGTATTTGTGCATTTAAATCATTTTACCCGAAACACTCATATTTATTTGCGCGATTTACTAAACATTTTTCAGCTACTTATAAGCATTAAATAACAGATTTCTAAATCGAATTTCAATTCAAAATGTGTATTGCATGTTCTAACTTTTTTAACTTTCGTACCTATTAAATTTTTTACATTCTCATTGATGAGAGTGTGATGTAATCGTCCACATTTTTGATCTCTACTCTTGAACGTGTCTTTACGTTCGGCCCTCACAGAGTCCGAAAGTCATAAAATTGTATCAGTGTCTGTCTGTATGCATTATGTCTGCATGCCTGAGTAGTTACCTAAATGTTGCAGCCACGCTAACTTTTGAAGGATTTGTTCAATTGAGTCAGCCTTTGATAAACTTTTTTATGGTCCCAAAATGAAGGTCAAGTTCGTTAACCAGATATTTCCAACCAACGTTAAAAAACTTGAAGCATTGAAAAAAAAGTTTTTTAACCACTTTTAGAAATTTTTATCAAAGATTCTAGTTCATTGAAAAAAGACTTGCGAATTATTTTTACGGTATTTTTAATTTCAATGAAAGTTAAAGAAGTTTTATACATTCCAATATTTAAAAATTTTTCTAAAAATAGGGGAAAAAACTACTTTTCTGATAAAATAAGAAAGTGCAATCCATATGCACGTTTTACGTACTCATATGGGTGTATTAAAACGTATTTTTACGCACACTGTGTCAAAAATATCGCAAGCAAAATTTGCGTACGATTTACCCACTTGTGGTGATCGCCTGTGTAAAACCGCATTTTACGCATATGTTCCATAATATACTATTTCGCTTAGACCAAAATTCAAAAAGTTAAATCACTTTCAAAATTATAAATTTTTTAGGAGATCCGTAAGTTTTAATCTTGATTTTAGTAAATTTGAACAAGATTTACAAATTATTTTAATGATTTTTTCAATTGGACAAAAGTTTAAAACATTCTAGATAATTACTAATAAAATAGCTTAGTTACATTGGGATATTTTCAAAACACAGTAAAATGATTTGTAAAATATTTTTCAAACTGACTACAAATTTGTGTAGAGTTGAATTAGAACCGGAATTAACATTATATTGAAGAATATATAGCGACTTCTTAGATTCCGTTCCATTTTCTCCACATCGTTTTATTTTTAAAAAAGAATCATCTGCATAACCTAATTACCGAGCGTGAAGCGCGAGTGTCGCAATGAGAATGTAATCGTAAAACCCGCAGGTGCTTTGAGAACCGCCTTCAAAAACAAATTGAAAAACAATTTTAGTCCGAATTTATGACTGTACTCCATCTGGGTTTTGAATTACAATATTGATGAGATTTGAAAAAAATGCAGTCGAAATGCATGTATTAAACGTACGAAAACGATTACGAAGCGCGAGAGCGTGTCGCAGGTGCGCTTAAACTTGGCGTGAAGCACAGCGCGCAGTGAGAATGTGCCGGAGCGCGGAAATTTTTATATCAACATTATATTGAAAAACATATACCTTCTTCTTAGATTCCGTTCCATTTTCTCTACATCGTTTCATTTTTTTAAAAGAATCATCTGTATAAATTAATTATCGAGCGTGAAGCGCGAGTGTCGCAATGAGAATGTAATCGTAAAATCCGCAGGTGCTTCAGAACCGTCTTTAAAAACAAATCGAAAAACAATTTCAGTCCCAATTTATGACTGTAGTCCATCAAGGGTTTAAATCACATTTTTTGATTTAAGTTACAATATTTATAATATTTCAAAAAGTGTAGTCGAAATGCATGCATTAAACGTACGAAAACGAGCGCGAGAGCGTACCGGCGTTTTCGTTTTCACGAAAATAAGAGTTGTGAAAATTAAGAACTGCTTTCAAATTTTAATTTACTATCATTATTAAAATAAATGAATTAAATTCTCAGCTTATGTATTGTTAATTTAATCTAGATTTTTTACATATAAAATTTATTTTGAGGTCTATCCCGAGAGTTCTGAAATATGAACAGAAATTAATTAAAATTTGTTAGCAAAAGCCAATAAATATGTGCCTTAGAATGCGTTATCGGAAATGTTCAACTAAAAACCATTGTTAACTATTATTAGTTGGTATTGTTATAGAAAAAGCTCGTAAATAATAGCACTTTTTTTGTATTTTTACAAAAATTTTATTTATTCTTTCTAACTTTATATTAAAATGCCCTCAATAAAGTTCACATGTATACATTTGTGTTGAAAATTAATAATATTTACTATTTACTATTATTTATATCAATAGTAGTTTTTTATCGTTTATGCATTTGAGAAAATTAACTTGGTACTTGGTATAATAATAATAAACTATTGCACCAGAGATAGATTATAGATAGCCATTTTAGTTGAGAAAAATTTTTTTTATGATGTAAAACCAATAAGTTGCAATTTCGTTCACGTAATTTGTTCACAACAATAGAGTTTGTAATTATGTAAATTCCAGTAATTGCCGGAACCTTTGCCCACTTTTTGTCCTTTTTTCCTCGAAAACTAGCAACTTCTTTAGGTGAAGGAAGTATGAGATTGATGGCGCCCTAGTATACGTTTTCACTTCTCGAATAAAGGATTCTGCATCATCCATGGGTTCTAGGTGAGACTTCTTCAAGTTATGATTAGATGAAAACTGCTTTTCCAAGCCTTATCATCGTTTCTGATGATAAGAAGCATGTTTCTGTACAAGATTTGCTATATAAATTAGAAGAAATCACAAGAATAACAGATGGTGCTGCAGCTCAATTAAAAAAGCGCTTTCAGTATTATGAAGTGACTAAATCATCTTGCAAGAAAAAGTGGATCTTCTCAGCTACTGGCCACAGGAAAAGACCCTGTGATAGTGTTGACGGCTTAGTGTAGCACTTTGCATCTGACCATAACTTAAGAAAGTCTCACCTCGAATCCATAGATGATGAATCATTTATTCGAGAAGTAAAAACGTATACTAGCGCCATCAATCTCATACTTTTTTGTACCTGAGGAAGTTTCCAGTTTTCGAAACAGAAAGGAAAAAGAATGGGAAAAATTCCCAGCAATTACTGGAATTCAGAAAGCTCATGCATGGAAGGTACAAGTTGGTGAAAACGGCAGCAATGAAGCATACATCGCAAACACTTCCAGACATCCATGGGCCGGGGTACCAGTTGTAACGTGGTGGCTAGTCACCCGTTACGGATCCTTCCCCCAGCTATCATGACTTATTAAACAAAACTAAATATTGACCTCGATTTTTCCATGGCTGGCGCAAGCTTAAATTTAGAAATAAGGTCATATTAGAATTTAAGTTAGGATTTATGAAAGCAAATTTTGTTCTTTGGTTTACAGGAATGAGAGTGAATTTGTCGTGAAAAATTTTGAGAATAATAATACCAGATAGATCATCTTAGGGAATTAGAAATTAAACGAATGTAAAGGATTATTACCTAGCAGGTTAGAGTATATGCCTGGAGTTGTAAGGTAAGGAGGAAAGTGACGTCCTACAATGATTTATGAATCCCCGAGTTCATTTTATTGAAGAAAATCCGGCAGAGAAAAACACTGCCACCGACTCCAATCGTCCACAACACACACTATGCCACCCGCATCACCTCACTCGGCTAAGCTGACCACACTCATCCACGGTCACGTCACACTACACAGCATTACGGGGCCCACTCGGATAAAATTACAGACTCCCGAAATTAATCTCAACCAAAAAGGAGTATTGTCGAGATATCAGTCCCGGAAATCACGTTGAAAAGGGCAGCACCGACTGGACGGAGAATTTGGCGCGAGCGGGAAGGAACCGGAAAGCGGAGAGTACGCAGGAGTTCAGTTTCGTGTCGGCCATCAACTTGTGAGTAGATTTGATAGAGAGCTATTTTGAAATTGTCACCCATCAATCGGACGAGTCCATTTTGCCGGACTGGCGTAGAATTAAAGGAACTTTAAATACTCGTGGATTCCGGAACTAAGGTAGGCGTCATTTTTTCCATTTCCTTTTGGTTTTGTTCTTTTTGAAGTTTGTGAGTTTAATGCTTGAGTGCTTATTGAAAGAAAATTGATGAATATAGGGGTTTAGTTGGGTTTGTAAGTAAAATGTTAACCTAGGAGGGTAATCTAGCTAACACGAGTAGACACCATGTTTGGTGCGATGGACCCGTTATTTTAGGGAAAAATTCTTTAAGATGTTATGATTAAGCAAGTTTTGGTGGAAAATATTTTATTTGTAATTAGGTTAAGCTTTTTTTTAGTGTAGTAAATAATTAATGTAATAATGAGGTTTGGATAGTTAATCATTACTGACTGAAGAAGGTCGGATCGGCTAAATCATGGTTCGGGTTTTAAATCCTCGTTTATAAATTTCACACACATCAAAATCAATGTAATAATTGTGTTTAACTTTAATTAATCTTTACAATGTAATTTCTTTTAATATTAACTTTAAAAGTACTTTTCTCGCCCTCACAAATCCCTCTCCTTGAGCTAGCTTAAGGTAGTCTGTTTTAGTTTAGTCTAATTAATATTTAAAATTTCTGGAATAATTTTTGATTGACGCCGAGTAGGTGTCTGGCGACTGACAGCACGGTAAGTGCAAATTTAAAATTACTTTTCTGTACTGGCGTTGGCGCGGCCATTTAGGTAACGGTTCCCAGCTTACATTTCTGAGAGGCTGGGAAAAGGGTTACACAGTGTACGCGAACGAGAAGAAAAAAACAGAAAGGGAACAATAGTAAGTAGAGTAAGAAGTCAAATTAAATAAGGCAGGATTCTACTTTGAGCGCGCGAAAAAAATTCTATTTTTGTAAAATTTTTTTTAAAGATTAGGAAAGATATTGATGTAGGGTTTGTTATGCTTCATAGAAATACTCTTAAAATACATATAAAAAAATTTTTTATTTCAATTAAAACGATAATATTTTTCAACTTACAAGTCCACGTGCACAGATAGGATACTCCCATCTGTGCACGTCTAAAATAATACGATTAGACTTTTCACTTACAAGTCCACGTGCACAGTTCACACCCTTCCAACCGTGCACGTCTCAATTCCTACGATCAGATTTGCAGGTTACAAGTCCACGCCCCAATAGCACGGACCGTTCCTGGAACGAGTGAAAATTCCCGCCGCTTGGAAACGATCCAAACAGAAATTACCGTTATTGTTATTATTATCAATGAATATCGCGTAAACCATAAGAGATAGGTCAAAATCGATGTCAGTTTATAATATGGATATCATATCATACCCAGATAACAATCGTGCGTCTCGCATCACCCGCATTGTGTGATTATCATGCTGTGCGTGCGAGAGAGGGTTCATTTCGCCATCGCGGGATGATGGTCACGTAGCTGCGAGCGTTTTGACACGCATTTCGCTATCACATATGCCTTCACGAAATGCGTGCAAAATGCAACGCACGTGTGAAGGCACCATACAGAAAACAATATTAATAATATATATTATTGACTTTTTAGTGTTTCGTAGCCTTGGATTTTTTTTCAAATCCCATCCTTGGACGTTTCTCCAAGGGTGGGAAGTGAGGGGTGACGAATGTAGGGGGTGTAGGGAAGTGAAAAGTATAAGATGAGGAGGTGCCTGAAAGATTTAAGTAACGTTTTTTCAAGGTTTGTTCTTTCTCAGAATGACGTCTGACTTGCAATGAGTTAGACTGCCTTTTCTTCGAGACTCCCATCTTCTCCGTGCAACGAATTCCGAAGGCCGTTTATCGATTTGCTCCGGGAATGATTTGAAATAAGCTGACCCTTTCTGACTCTTTATGTAATCTTGAAGTAGAAATTCTCTCGATTTATTCAGCTCAACACAACGATATAGATTTTGTGACATCTCTGGGACGCTATCTTCATGAGTACACGCATTCCGGGGGTGTAGCATATCTAGCTTGTGGTCTTGCATTAGCTAGTTTATCGCCGTTGTTTCTGCTAAAAATTTCGGATTCTGAAATTGGTCCGAATTTATCCAAAATCAATCCGATTCACGATTTTTTTCCGAAATATGTCCGATCTAATCCGAAAACTGTGCAAAAACAGTCAGAAATTTATCTGATTATGTCCGGAGTCTGTCCGGACCATAAATTTCGACTCCGGAAAGAGTCCGAGTTGATCCGAAATCAGTCCGGAATTAAAAACCTGAAATTATTTTCGTTATACTAAAAATGGAAAATAGTCCGGTCTAATCCGAAATTTATCCGAACGTAAACTTTCACTCCCGAAAGAGTCCGACTTGATCCGAAATTAGTCTGGAACTCAGTACCTGAAATTATTTTTGTTAAAGTAAAACCGGAAAATCGTCTGATTAAATCCGAAATCTGTCCGGTCTAAAACATCAACTCCGGAAGTAGTCCGATTCTATTCAAAATTAATACGCTGGTTTAAGTAGTGATATCGTGAAATGCAATTAAAATCGGAAAATCGTTCGCTTAAATCCGAAATTAATCCGGTCAAAAACATTGACACCGGAAGCAGTCCGATTCTATCCAAAATGTATCCGCAGGTATAAGTTGTAATTTGGTGACATTCAAGTGAAAACAGAAAATATACCTCTGCATAGTAGGGCGTATAAAAAAAATTATATATTTTGCTTCCATTTTTGGGTAGAGCGTCAGAAAAAAAAACCACAAAAGTGATAATAAAAATTCGAAAACAAACATAAATAATGCGATTTCCGAAAAAGACGTGAATAGTAACACGGAAAATGATGTGAAAGCTAATGAGCTTTTGAACAAGGTCCAGATAGCACAACAGTTTGCGACAAACTTGCCTCAACCTTGCGATGCAAGGTTCGGAAGCTTGCATCGCAAGGTTCAGGCAATCTTCCAGCAAATAAGAAAATGTCCGCCATGCGGCAATATTGCGAAGCAAGATTGAGGGAATATTGCCTGGGAAAGTTTCTGAAAGCTTGATAAACAATATTGAGGGAATATTTTGTGGCAATGTGCTTCGAATATTGCCTGGGAAAGTTGCTGAAAGCTTGATGAACAATATTGAGGGAACATTTTCTGGGAATGTGCCTCGAAGATTGTGCATAATTATTCAGGGAATATTTCCTAAAAATGTTCCTGGAAGGTTTTGCAAAATTTGTTCTTATCTCTATGTAGTAAATTGAAAGGTCAATGAGAATAAATTAATTAAATTTCGATATAATATTTATTGTTATTGAGCAATCAACAGGATTATGTGTTTACCTATTTTTTTATACAAGTGTCACATATATTGTGCCCGTTCTTATGGAAGTTATATAACAACACTTAATAATTATAAGTAATAATAGCAGTGTGGTTATTAATATGTCGAAAAAATCCGTCACATTTGAAGCATTCAGTAAGAGCGGAAAATTGAATGTTTGAAATATCAAAAGGTATACACTGAAAATGGTGCTCTGTTCTAACTTGAATTTTAAACAATATAATTGAGATTCTGATTAATTGAGACGAATTTTTTAAAAGGGCGAGATGGCATTGCGCTCGAGCCAAAAGAATCTATGTCCACTTATTTGATCCATAGCCTCAATTGAGGAGAGGTTTATCAAAAGTGCACATCTCCACTTTCAAAAATTTTTCAGGAGAGCCAAAAAACGCGATACAGAACCACATCAGCTATTAAAATTAAACCAACTGTATCAATAAGTTCCTTCGCCACCCCTTATTTTTGATCCCTAATTACATCCGTGTATCATAAAACCTGAGCTGGTCATGAGGATAAGTATTTTGGAGATGTTGAGTTTTGACGCGGATACGTGGAGATGTTGAGTTTTGATAAAAACAAAAAAACTGAGAAAATCTTTTGAGGCAGAATAAGAATCAAACACAAGTAAAAAAAAACATTTTTATTCCAAATGTCCATTTTCCACGTACAAACCACGCACAAAACTCAATCTACGCTACGCATGAAACACAATAACAAAGGGAAGCTGCTGGCAGACGAAGAAAATGGCAGCAAAGTAACGCGTGTCACAGAAAAACGCTTGCCGCAACACGAAACTGAGTGGCGTAATAAAATGCACCGCGATCTAGTGTATGTACAGCAAAACAATGTACTGGATCCTTCAAGGGCTTGCTGCCACCCGTTGAGGAACCCGGGAAATAAAATAAAAAATAGAACGCATTTTCGACAAGTTTGGAGATGATAAGTTTTGAAAAAAACAGCGGACACGGCTATGTTAAAAATGTTAGGAGATGTTCACTTTTGATGTTGACAAACGTGTGAGACTTGGGGTGTGGAGATGTTCAGTTTTGAAGAAAACACACGTTTTTTCAATGCTGTTTTAATGGGAAATGTCCACTTTTTAAAGCTGCGGTTTTAACTACTTATGTAGACCTGAAACCTCAGTCCAAAACCGCAAAAAAATGTTATTTGGCCAGAGGTGGATATGTGCACTTTTGATAAACCTCTCCTCAATTGTGATGAGCTTCATGTATTAAACATTTTAGGCACAATATTGCATGAAAGTTGTCAATTTAAAATTGTTCATTCTTAAAGGCATTAAAATACAAATATTAGTTATAACCGTTATTTTGTACACCTTCAGATACTAAATTATTTGCATCGACAGGAAATGGAATAAATTGTTTTCTTGAAAGTGAGTAAAGTTATTTAAGAAAAAGTTGATCGGAGTAAAAAAATTGACTTGCTGGCGAGCTTCAAATAAGCGATATAAAAGTAAATACAAAAATTCCTAACGTTTCGAAATTGAAGATTTATACATAATAGAGACTTGACAATTCTATTTTTAAAATTGCAGCCGTCAACATTGAACGATTTTAAATTGACATTACTTTTTCCATATAAAATTCTGACTCGAAGCTCAGTTACTTAACAACGATGCTGACTTTCAGGTACATTCGACTGGACTCTCTTTTATAAAATATAATTATATTTTATATTATAGTCTTACGTTTCTGTACTCGGACAATTTTCCTTGCAAAACTACATCAGTGCTTTTTTGCCCCTGCATTTTTCGTCTACAATTTTAAGCAAGTCTGCCTTTTTGACAGTCCCGTTTTGTTCTCCACAGTGGGGACAAATTGAAGTTTTCTTGGCTTTTTCGAGAATTTGTTTTCGTATAGCTTTTCGACTTAAGTAATCTAAATTGGGATTCAATACGCGGGGTAAGTAAGACATTCTGAGATATTTTGTTAACAAGACGGAGGCGCATTTCTGTAAACATTAGGAAGATATAACTGAAGTTTTAATCTTAAATTTAGGTTAAATTAAATCGAAGAACACGAGATTTCACTTTGCAAATGGACTGTAGAATGCCGATGATTGACCTGAAGTAACCAATGTGGAATACTGGCAATTCTAGGTCTATATATCCAAAATGTCCTATGCATTCATTCAGTGATTTACCGCACGTTTGACAGCTACTCGAATTTGATGATGTACCCTAGAAAATATTTTAAATAATAAAAAGTTCCACAAAATGTCAGCAAATTTCCGTTCCGTCTTGGAAAAAGAAACTGAAATTTCACAGATTTCGTGGGCCTTTCCCAAGGAAAATATATGAAATTCCACTCTGTATAATTGGACATAAAATAACAGTCATTCTTAATGTAAAATTACACTGAACGATCGGGTAAAACATAGTTGATTTTTGTAAATAATTTCACAGTATTTCAGCAAAATCTTTACAATTTTACAACAAACAACATAAAAAATACGTCAGAAAAAATGGTGAAACTTTAGAGTTTTTTAGTGCAAACAAATAATTTTTGACAATTACCATTCTTTTATCCAGGGCACCAAAAGGAACAGGAGTTCAATTTCCATCTTGGCCATACAGATTCTTATTAACTACATGAATATTAGCCTGTTCTCCCATATTGTGTCGACTATCGATACCGAAAGATACCTCCGATCTAAATGATAATATGGTACAAATAAGTCGTATTAAAAAAGTGAGGAATTAAAATTAAAGTACTAAAAAAATATTTAAAGCAATAAAAAAGTCTCAGAATAATCAAAAACTTACATCTTTCGGGCGATGTCAGTTTCTCTATACAATCATGTACAATTCCTTCAAAATCGTCATTTTTCTCGCAAATTTGCATTGTTGGAAAATCGGTAAAATCCATGTTTTCCAACCACCAAAAAATTGCGGCTGACAATTTATATCATTCTCGTGATAG
>CAKNXH010055527.1:0-17193 GCA_932178445.1 Andricus quercusramuli
CAAAATAATAAAATGATTTGTTTTGTTCAAGCTGCATAAATTTCAGGTTCGACATATTGAACTTTTTTTTTAAATGTGGGCAGATGACTAAATAAAAAAAAAAACATGTTTTGGCACATTTTCAAAAACTTTGTTACAGCGCAAAAAATTTATTTTTAAATTTCGTAATATTTTATATTTTCTGTGAGCTCTATTTGGTAGTGTAGCCACATTTTTAATTTTAAATGAAATTAAATGAAATTATTCGTTGGATAATTCTCTACAACTACAAGCCTCCATAATTTCCCGTCACATTTTTTCAAACCCTAAAAAATTATTTCAAAAACTGAAAAAAGTGTATTTTCCCCATGCATTTTACATGGGAAACTTCAAGTCAAAACCGGCAGCAGTTAAAATCGGAAAAACAAAAATTAAGGATTTCCTTTTTTCGGATTTGGAACAAAATGGGAGGGGGGGGGGATCGTTACCCTTAAAAAAAAAGTGTTTTCGAGCCACCCATCGTTATTTAATCATTTAATATTACAATTTCTAAAACAAGTTTAAGCAAGCTGGATGATTTTAAATCGAGGACTCTGTTAAAATATTCTAACAAATGGCAAAGTTTTTCAATGTTTCCATAAAAAAATTAATCTAAAATTAGAAACGTAATTAATAGTCTGTAAACAAAGACAAAATTAAATATTAAGCTTATAATATGGCGACGATAATAACAATATCTAAGTCGCAATTTAAATTGCGCAACTTTGGAATGCTTCATTTAAATTCAATAATTCTGAGCTTTTTCAAGATTAAAAAATGTGAACGCCGTTATCTCGACAATTTTTTTGAGACCTGAAAAACTAATCTAGTTTATCTCGTATTCAAATCTTAAGAATTCTGAGTTCAAAACTCTTCCGAATAATTAAAGTTTCAATTTCAAACACTAAAGCAATAAAGATTCAAGATTTTGAATTTGATTGTCTTAAAATCGTGCAATTTCGAATTGGAATCGTGGCCAATTTTTAAATATTTTCTAATCGCATAAACAATATTAATTATTGATATGAGGTTCTGAACGATCAAAATTCCACTGAAGTTTACGTTTCAAATGAGTGCAAACACATTTTAAAATGTCTAGTATTTCGCAATTTATTTATTATGTCAACAAACATTTGAATCTTAACGATACAGGTTTATTTTGTATCCATAGTGAGACTGTAATTGCTGAGAGAATTGAATAATTGTGCTTTGATGAATTAAAGTTGAATCAATCAAATAAATGAATAAGCAAAATTATTTGAAGGCCGTGGCTGTGTGTACCGAAATTTCGGTACAAATAGCTGGATTTTTTCGGTACAAATAAGGGGAGTTGGAAAAGGGGCTATTTGTACCGAAATTTCGGTACGTATAGCTTGTTTTTTTCGGTACTCGTAGACACTTCCTTATTTGAAAACATTCCATAATATATTTCAAAATAATACACAATAATATGGGTAAAAATCAGGGACCCGACCGAAACGAAATAAAATACTTTCGTGATTTTTGTTATGTTCCTATACTGCCAAAACTAACTATATTCACTCAAGTTTAGGTTACGTTACTCAAAATATGTACAGACATTGTAACGAAATTTTTTAATTACGCGTAATCATAAAAAATAATTTATTCGAATTCTTATGAGCCTTATGTAAATATTAAAAGCCAGACGTGTAAAATATGACGTTATAAAAATTTCATTTTTAATTTTGTTTCAATCTGTCAAAATGTAATGACAAGGAAACAAAAAAAATCGGTACCTTTTGGATAAAGTAACGTAACGAAAGTTTCGGATGGATCCCTGGTAAAGACAGCTAAACAAAATTTGACATACCCAAGTAAAGATATAGTCTGAAGTGTTTTTCCCAGACCCATCTCATCAGCCAGGATGCCGTTGATTCCATTCTCGTAGAGAGAAATCATCCAGTTCAACCCACGAATTTGATAATCTCGTAATTCTCCAGACTTGATGTAATTTGGCGAGGCCTCGAAGCGAGTCGTAGGCGCGACGGTGACATTGCTTTCAGCAAGCAGTTCTTCATCTTCCTCTTCTTCGGTTTTACTATGTCTGTGATCCGCGGCATCTTTCGCTGATGACCCTCCAGCTGCAGGTGTCTTCGGAGGAGGGAGTCCGGCCTCAGGTTGCTTTCTGGGTCTGCCTGCTTTAACTTTCGAAGGACTCTTGTCCTTCTGGTTATTTGTCATAAAATGCGAGAAAATCTCGGTCTGCTTCAGCAGATAATCAAAACGCTTGCTTCTGTCGGTCTCGATCTTTGTTTCGAAGTCTCCTCCACCTCTCGAAGACGATGTTTCCGCCGAAGAATCATTGGAGTTTTCCCCAGTGTCCCCGGGGGACACGTTTTCGTCAGTTTTAGACATTTTGTACTCGTATTCTTCACTCTTGTCTGATACACTCGCGAACTCTCCACAGGACCACATTCGATGGAAGGATACTTTCAGGTGTAATTGGAATATGAAAATCTTGTGTTATTTTAATTATTTTCGATGCAAAACAGCCCGGCGTTGTTACATTCACACGTTAATAACACAGATTGTCGCCATCTTTGCAACGTCTCCCTCCAAAAGCCTGCGCGTCGCTCGTCTTTGTCGCAATCATGTTTGCCAACCGATTTTTTCTTACGAAACTTTTACTGAATATTTAAAGGAGAACAATAAAAATTACCTTAAGGTGATAAGAGACTTTTCAATATCACTTTCAAATTCAATCTGACGTCACATGCTGTTTTTGTGCAATAATCTGATTGTTTTGATTCAGTATTTTGAGGTTATGTCTTTGCCATTTCTAACGTTATACAGTAAACACGCAAGAGGTTTGTGTTATTTCTTTCGTTAAAGTATAATTATTATGTAAAAAAGTAATAATTTATTTATTTGTGCTTAATATATTTGTCCTATGAACCCAAACCAGATCAAAAATAGTAAAAAGTGACTTCTCATATAACACGCATGCGCAGCTGTCTTATGTTGGCTACATTTACGAATCAAAATTTAAAATAACGAAGTGTGTCGTATTCAAATATTTTCCATAGGTTTGGCCAGTCGTCCCGAAATTTGGGAAAGAATCATACATCTGCTTTTTCACCTCCCCTATTTGTTCGGGAATACTAGGCGCAGCCTTAAAATAAATGCAATTTCGAACAAGAATTAATAAAATAGTACTCTTAAAATATTAGAATCAACGAAATTTAATTGCAGAATAATCTTGAGCATATTTATCAGCTCAAATATTTAAGAATCTATCTAAAAAAAAAGTGGTGTAACGAAATTTCTCGAAAGTCACGCAATCATTGTTGTTGAAAACCTTATTTGGATTTTCATTACTTAAAGTTGTTTTATACATTAAATTTGAAAAATTTTAAACTTTGTATGAATAAAAGGTTCGTATTCATTAGAGTGGTTTCACCCCTTAACAAAACCTTTCTTTCTATGCAAAAAAAAGGAAAAACCCAAGTTGACACTTTTGTATCACTTCGGCAATAAATAAACATATTTGAAATAGAATTGTTAGTAATTATGTTTAACTTAAAAACAAAAAATTGTTAAGTATTAAAAAGGAGAATTTTTAATAATTCGTATGAAACTCCAATTATTATTTTATTAACATTCCGATTATTATAAAACTATTATTATTCTATTATTTTCATTTATTAAGTAAAAAGTAAAATTTACTTCAGTTTGCACTGACGAATTCAGACGCATTGGAGGGAGACTTTAATTTAACGGATTAAGACGCACTGACCAATGTTAAAGCGTTTGCGCGTTCACGGATTCAGACGCATTGGAGGGAGACTTTAACTGTCACGAATTGAGACGCATTGATCAATGTTAAAAAGTTTGCGTGCTGTCGAATTCAGACGCATTCAAGGGAGACCTTAACTCTCACGGATTAAGGCGCATTGACCAATGTTGAAGCGTTTCACGCGTTGACGGATCCAGGCGAATTAAAGTTCGATTTTAAATCACTCGGATTGAAACGCAATAGCAAACATCGAAACAAATTCGTGCTGACGCATTGAATAGAATTCGCTGACGTCAAACTTGAGCGCTGTATTTGCACGTATAGAAATATTCAAAGTTGAAACTCATCTTCTCGGATTTACACGAATTGACAGACTGGTCCAATGCGTCATTGTCGCAAAGCGGGATTCTCAGGATGTCTCAGTCTTTACAATTCAATTCGTATCAATGCGTTCTTTTTTGCTGGGACATTCTCTTGCACGCTGTTCATTCTGTCAGAATGTCAGGTCCTCTCTGGGCAACATCGGCGTTTCCTTTTGAACACAACATTCATTCTTTAAAAGACACGGTAAATGGTCCAAAAAGCGTTGAAAAACAAATGTCAGAAAATTCACTCATCCGTCTATCTTATCAGTGTCAACCCAAAGATCCTAATCGCTCAAAAATTGTAAATACATTCTGTGAAAATCTCTTCAGTACAAAAACTGAAACTAAATCTGCGCTTCAATTTGAAAATGTTACTTTCTTCGGGCCAAATCCGAAAAACAAGTTTGAAACAGAACAAGAGTTTGCGAGATGTCTGTTTGGCAATCAGGTCTATAGCAGTACCAAATATCTTAGGTCTAAGAAATTTAACGACACCATTGTTCAGTTAAAAAATGGTAAAATCGCTCAAATTACTGGAATAAAAGTTATACCTAATGTTAAGTGTTCGATTGAGCTAAAAGTATTGATTATCAAACCTTTTTTTGTTGGGGACGTGAAAGTTCACCACATCTGGGAGGTCACTGGAAATGTGGAACTTTCACCCATTGACCTAGCAGAAATCAAGTCAAAGATAGTGGGTCTAGATTTTAAACAAAAGCAGTATGTCTGTATAATCCTTAACAACATTGAAGCACAGTAGTGTGTAATAAAAATTGTTTTTACTTTATTCAATTATGCTTACTTTTTTTATCACCTTTTTCCCGATTGCGAATTATATTTTTCTTTTATTTTTGTTATTTATAAAATATTATTTATGCAGTTTTACGTTTATATGAAGTACTGTAAGTAATTTATTTAAAGAAATTGAATATGTATGCTTCATTACTAACTTTTAATTACAGTTTTATATCGTACATAAAGGTAAGTTAATTATATACATTTCGATTAGATTAAACATAATAATTGTTATTATTTCAAAATTAATATTGATTGGTGAAATTCATTTCCATTAATTGCATTATTACATTCTCATCCTAATGAGAATGTATTGGTTTTATGTAAAATTTGACTTTGTCGGTTTTCATCGAATCTCCACGTTTTGAGGCCCCCGGAGCTAGAAAAAACAATTTGTACCAAGCTGTCTGTCTGTAGGCACGATAACTTTCAAAAAAATGATCAGATTGGATTGAGCTTTGGTACATTTCTTCAAGCCCCCCAAAAAAGAACAAGTTCATTAGCCAGCTATTTTTGATGAAAATTCAAAAAGTTAGAGTATTTTCAAATTTTTGAAATCATTTTTGTTCTCGAAACATCGAAATTCTATGTACGGCAATTCACAGTACTCAAAAATCTGAACAATTTATCTTCACAACTTTTTCCGATAAAAAGAAAACTATCAGAGTTATAGCATTTTCAAAATAAAAAAAAAACTAAATGAAATCAACATTTTAAGGCAAACAACGTACGACATGAAAAAAAGTCATAGAGAGAAAAACGTTGCTTTTTGCAACCCCTACAAGATTATCATAACAACTTTTTGATTTTTTTTTGAAAAATCCAAAATTTAAATTTTGACAAATTTGTTGTTAATGATTTTTTTCTAGGAAGCGTAGTTTTTGTTTTAATGGTAAAAAATGACATTACAAAATAAACGAAAAATCAAATTTTTACATTTTTTTATGTAGAAAAATTTAAATATAGTTCTCCATGAATAAAAGAAACACTGTTTGACCAGAAACGGAATTTTCGATTGCTGGTAGCATTTTCAGTAAATTAAACCAAAACTGGTTCTTAAGCGTTTTTCTTTGGACTTCAAAAAAGTGTGTACATACATCATCGAGCGCGAAGCGCGAGGTAAATATATTATCGAGTGCGCGATGAGAATGTGCCCGCAAAGCGACTAGAGCCCGCAAAAAGACTATTTTATCTTACTTTATTGACATTATTTAAAATAAATCTGAAGAAACTAATTTTAAAATTCACTCATCAGAACGTATTAAATTGACATCAAATTTTAAGTTTCTCTAATTTTGAACCATACAAGAGTGATTAAATTGACTTCAAATTCCGAGTTTTCTGTATCGAATTAAGAAATATTCATCTGTTCGCAATTTGTAATTGCCAGATGGTATTGAATTGGTCTCAATTTCCGAGTTTTCTGTGTCGAATTAAATAAAATTCATTTGTTTGCAATTTGTACTTGCCACCTGGTATTAAACTGGTGTCAATTTCCGACTTTTCTGTATCGAATTGAATAAAATTCATTTGTTCACAATTTGTACTTGCCAGACGGTATTAAATTGATCTCAGTTTCCGAGTTTTCTGTTTCGAATTGAATAGCATTTATTTGTTCGCAATTTATACGTGCCAGATGGTATAAAATTGACATCAATTTTCGCGGTCGCCAGACGTAATTCAATGGCATTGGTTTGCTCCCAATTATCACTCGCCAAAGAGAATTAAATTGTCTTCAATATTCGACTTTGGCTTACGGTATCAAACAGTATTAACTTGATTTCAATTTTTATCTTCCAATTATAATTAAAATGTATACATTTGTTAGCTGAAATATTCATCACATTAAATGAGATTGAAATGTGACACAATTCAATCACGATAAAAGAAATTAAAATGTATGTTTCAAACACGGAATTGATAAGGTATTCAAAACGTTTGAAATTCGACGATATTTGTTCGCAAATTAATGAAATTCAATTTGCACCTTCTTACCGGGTAGTGTGATTTTTAACAAGAAATACAAACAAGGGTTTCTCAGTGTATTTTAATGTAATATATCTAATACCAAGTTTTTAAACTTAAGTTTTAGATCTCCTAATAATATATATTTATTAATTGCACACTTTTTCTACAGATTTTCAATTCAGGTTAAGTTACAGGTTAAGAACATATGGCACTTTGCCTGTAATTCAGGACGACAGTAATTGAGTTTGAGAAGGTCTCACAAGAATCTAGTTCGTGAGAGGCGAGGGGACTCACAATTATCAAGCACCCCGATTCGTGAGAGGCAAGGGGACTCACGATAATCAAGTACCCCGATTCGTGAGAGGCGAGGGGACTCACGATAATAAAGCACCCCGATTCGTGAGAGGCAAGGGGACTCATGATAACAAAGCACCCCGTTTGGTAAAATGTTCTAATTTAGAAAAAAAAATAATTATCCAATTAATTAATATTAATATATAGTTACTATTATTATTATATCATTAAGCCTTTTCCCTTTCGGGGTAGGCGTGGCTTGCTGCTTTGGAAAATAGTAGTGTGTAGATTGGTATATAGGTATAAGGTAGATAGCTATGAAGGTGTAAGGTATGGATATTTTAGATTGATCCAGAATTCTCGTGTCATTCATTTAAATGACACGTTTGTTCCACAAAACTGCTCCGAATCAGGTTGCTGATCAACCTCTCTAGCGATCACCACAAGTGAAGAGGCTCACAAAATTGTTGCCACACTTTTCTGTTCTGGTGTTCTACCCAGAAAACAAGAAACGATTGACCACGTTTTTAATCGTATTTCAGGTCGTATGAAATGTGTATCTTAAACTGGAATGGCAGATTGCTGACGATAGGATAGAAGTGCCAATGAATAGGAGAAGTGGTTATTTTACGATTCACAAAAAATATTTCGTTATCGATTAAAAAACGACGGCTAATCGTAATAATATACCTTTTAAAAATGTCTCCTAAAATTATTTTATTAGAATTTGAAGACAAAACGTTCGTTTGTAAATCTCTGAATGGGAGGACTCTGAAATGCAGGACGTAAGTTTCCAGGACCACATTTCAATTTTGAGGTTATGTTCGTGAGGTTATAAAATTTTAAACACTCTAGCAGGATAAATAAAGCGAATATCACATTTCTTAGGTATCGTTTTGAATAAAAAAGACATTTTTTTTATTCACATCGAACTCATCACTATTAGAGCAATATTAGAGGCTCTGAGACGTAATTTTATGACAAAGTCCAACGCGCCATCTCTTTCTGTCAGTTTGTCGATGGATTGTCGATTTATATCCTGTTTGTAATTTCTCAGGATGCCAAGACATAACAATACTACCCATGTGTGAAATTATGCTAGATACTGCAATTTTACCAAAAAAAAGTGTTAAATTTAAATTTATTCACTGACGTAAATTTACTACGTGCCACGCTGATCGAATAATTTCCATAGATTTCTTATGATGGACATTGTTGAATCTTTAAAATCCAATTCATTTAAGTTCCTCACGAATCTGCACTTTACTATTCAAATTTACTCGCACCCAATTCCGATTCACTACAATTCAATAATGAAGAGCGCAATCAGCATTATACAATTCATCGGACATCAAAAACCATCAATTGTATGATGCACACTTGTTTCTGTTAAAGTGAATCTGCACTTTGCCATTCACTTTGACATCCTTCAAACTCCATTTCCTTGAGAACTTGAAACGATTCATGCGTTTCTTCTGTGAATCGTCCCTGGCGGACCGAACGAACGGAGCGGATACGCTACAGCGTATCCTTATTGGGAACCGAACTCATGGCGCTGCGATCGCAAGATGGCGGACGCAACCAGTTTGTTTTGAATATCAACATAGTGCTACGTGTGAATAAAACCTTCAATAATTTAAAAAATGAAGCTCTCTCTTGCTGAAATTTGTGTTTTCGCGAATTCTTCGCCAACGAAGAGAAATTTTATCGAAGGCGAACGTGTTTTAAACGCTGAACATATTATTTATTGCGGGAAAAAGTCGGTGACCGATCTGTTCGCTCTTGTAGCATATTGTATGCAAACCTCGGGTTTAAAAAGCAATCCTCACGAAATAAAAGGTGAAATTGCTTTAAATGGCAAAATATTAAAAATGGAATGCAGTTGCAAAGCTGGTCTGAGTGAACAGTGCAAGCACATCGTTGCAGTTTTGATTTATTGTAGCAGGTAAGTTCCTTATTTCAATACGACGCGGGTTTGTTTACGTACATATTATAATATAAATGATCTTGAATTATTATTTCTTTTGTTCTCAGAATATACATTATAAGATTTAATTGCTAATCAGAAGCTATATAGGTAATAAGTTGACATTATATCGTAAATAAATCTTTCAGAATTTGAGGTTACCTGTCAAGTAAAAAGATAAGATTTCTTGCATGCATATTGCAAACTGCTTTTTACTGAATAACTCGATAAAAAGGCTGGCATGAAAAAACATTGAGAATGTTGAATAATTTAAAATGCCGTTTCTGTCATTTGTACTTGAGTCCTTGATTAGGTAACAAAAATAATAAAATTCCAATATCTTTCAAAGCAGATCGGAGATTCCAAACGTAACCTCAAAGAAATTATAATTACAATTTGTGTTTGAAGCATTAGAAGGCGCTCCGAAGGCCTAAAATGTTCAAAATATAGTGTGATTGTGTTACAAAGTATCACTTTTTTCAATTTTTTTGAATTACAAAAATATAAAGTCATGGTAAACTTTTTTAAAAACTATTGTTCACCATACAGCTATCCGTGTGTAAAGCAATCCTGACAAAGTAAAATGACAGCGAAAATTTTCTAATACTTTTCAATGCAAGCCTTCTTACCGGTAGGGGATATACGTGTCTTTACATTAACTTCCAAAATATGTAAGAAACTAATTCTTTACTTTGCAGGAATGATTTAGAAAATTTACCGATTGCCTCCTGCACAGACACAAAATGTTTATGGAACGAACCACATAAACAGGCACTCCAGAAGTATCAAGCAGCACCTCTTGATGAACATGAGTGTTTTGCAGAAAAATTTAAAGCTGCAAGCTCCGTTGTCCTAACCGAGGAACAAATTCAAGCAATACGAGAATTGGTCGTCCAAGAACTCCCTGATAGTGCAGTCGCTTTACATATGTGAGTATAAACTAATTGTAGACTTTAGTTATTTTTATTTAACTCTTCCCGGTAAGAAGCGTTGAATTCAGAAGAACTAATATTTTCAGATTTCAGCGTAAAAGTGAAGATTATTTTATTCTTTTGAATGCGCGATTTTTCCATCTGTCTATTGAATTCAAGTCTGCCTCTTTCGAAATAAAATTATTTGAAGTCTCACATTTCAATAGATTTTATTTGTAACCTCAATGTTAGCAAAGATTAATGCATTTTTTAAAACGTTTAAATAAATGATTAAAATATAAGTAAATTTGAATCTTTTCCGAATTTATAAGTTATAAAACGATTTAATAATGAAAAAAAAGTTAAATAAGTGCATCACAAATATGTAAATCGATAATAATATGGTATAATTATTTTAAATAATTATAATAATCTTCCTTGTAGTACAAGAAAAGAATAATTATTTAATAATGTTATTGAAATGTGTGATAAAATAATATAATATCATTAAATATGAAATATTTATTAATGAGAAAACAATCCATAAATTTTAATTCCATATAGCGTTCTCAAAGCGAAATAATTTTAATCTTTTCTATTTCTTCTCTTACACTCTTCTACTTTTTAATTCTTTTTAATACGCTTCCATGAAATTTTACTATGTCGATTGAGGGGAATAGGATTTGCACTTTTTCTTTTCCCGTTGGGGGATTTTAAGACGGAGGAAAAATCGCGTATTGATAGGAATACAAATTTTTAATTCTTCTGAATTCAACGCTTGTTACCGGTTTGAAGATTACTCAGTCATTTGATGCATTTTTTTAAATGTTTTTTTTATCTTTTAATTGTATTTAGGAAGGGAAGACATGCTCCTGTTGAAAGCTTGAATAATAATCAAGTTTTTGATAATAATTTACAGATAGAAGCTATCTTTAACCACGGCTCCTCCACTTGTATGGACGTGTTGGACGATGTCGCAGTTAGACCTCTCCAACAATGCTGCGAAAAGTTTATAAGCCGTTTGAACAACAATGTTCACTCAGTTTCGCAAGAATCACAAAATGGGTCTTCCGCGTGGAAGAAAGAAAGGCAGTTTCGAATTACTGGCTCTAGATGCTATGAAATTTATACATACACAAAAAATAGGAAACCTGACTGGGAAAGTAAATCTATTAAATATTTCTATTCAAAAGATTTTAAAAATAAATACGTCGAGCATGGCCTTCTTTTCGAAGAATGTGCACGTCTGGAATATGAACAATCACACCAAGTAACAGTTGTTAAATTCGGTTTGATTGTTTGCGAGAGACATCCTTGGCTAGGGTATTCTCCAGATGGCGTAATATTTTCAGATAATAGACCGGTTAAATTAATAGAAATTAAGTGTCCATTCGCGGGAAAAATACAGACTATACTTGACGTTATGGAAGGGCAAGATTGCAAATACTTAATTCCACACAGTGACAGTTATAAATTGAAAAAGAAACACTCGTACTATGCCCAAGTTCAGTTGGGTATGGCAATTTTGAACTTGCAGAAAACTGATTTCATATTGTATGCTTCCTTTGATAATACCTCACATGTTATAGAGATCAAATTCGACGAAGCCTTTGTTGTAGATCTTTTAGAGCAATTAAAACTAGCTTATTTCAACGATATGATTCATCATGTGTGTTCACGATAATATTAATTACAAGGTATAATTAGAATTTTTGTTATTACTATTACAGCCAAAAACACAGCAGAATTCTTTACTTTTAGTAGGTCTTGATTCAAAACGCATTCCACTTTCAATATTCATTTTGAAAAAACACTAGAATTACGCGAAATAATGCAAAAAATCGGATTATTTTTAAATATTCGTCTTATGCGGGTATCTCTCACGTGTTTACTAGTAGAAAGTAAACTGGCGTGACAGCTTCGAAATCTCATCACCAGGTGGCGTATTCAAGTTGAGCGGTTCCCAATAGTATCCACATCGTATCCTCTCCGTATCATGCAAGAAAAACTCATTAAAAAAGAAAGATTAACATTTCACTTGTTGGAATTCGGATTCTACGTGAAATTTTTAGTTAAAAGGTCACAGAGTTGGTCGCAATAGTTTTTCTTGCAACATTAAAAACTTTTAATAAATATAATACTTATCGATGACGTGCGCTGAAGGTGACTTCAAACGCATCGTCATTCAGTAGCAGTTCATAGGCTTTATCCGTCGACGATGCGTTTGAAGTCGCCTTCAGCCCACGTTATCGATAAGTATTATATTTTTTGAAAGTTTTTAATGTTGCAAGAAAAACTATTGCGATTACTCCGTGAACTTTTAACGCAAAATTTCACGTAGAATCCGAATTTCAATAAGTAAAATGTTCATCTTCCTTTTTTAATGTGTTTTTTTTTTTGCATGATACGGAGAGGATACGATGTAGATACTATAAGGATACGCTGCAGCGTATCCGCTCCGTTCGTTCGGTCCGCCAGGGGTAAATCACCAATTGAACTTAAGTTAGTTTTTTGAGGTTATCTTCTCCTATTCAGAACGTCTTAAAACGATAGAACGAGTACATTTCCGAATGTGGCTTTGCAAATTTAATAGCTGACCAATTCAAAGAGTCAAAAAAACAATTGAAATGCAACTTTCTCAATCTGGAATTTTAAGATACACATTTCAAGGCGCTCCAGTTCAATCGTTTATTTTTTCCTGGGTACTCTAGCTTCCTTCACGTCCACGCATTTTTTCATGCAAGCTCTCATGTTTCTATTGGTTCTTATATCTCTTCGAATTAGTGTCTCACTCACAGATTCTAACCATCCCGGTAAGAAGGTGTGGATTGAATTGAATAGAAACGTTTCTATCCAAATGAATGTCGTTTTTGAAAATCTCGTTTGAATGCAGAACAGTGCCGCAGCACGAAATGAAAGTGATAAAAATGAAAGCACTTGTGAGACGGAACAAAATGGAATTAAAGTGTGAACGAAAAAGTGAACACGAAAAGAAAGTGATAAACATGAAAGCACTTCTTACGACGGAACAAAACGGAATTAAAGTGTGAACGGAAAAGTGAATGATTCAAATGGAATTGACTTGAATTAATTTGCGTACAAAATGTATAAATCGCTGGATTAGACATCAGAAACTTTTGTTGAAAATTGCGAATAATAATAACAATTTTCGTTTTCAAGTATATGTATTTCAAACTTTTTATTGCAAACACAGGGGCGTTTACACATACAAGATTACGTAAATAATGTAATAATATACACTGCCATGCGAAAGTTTCCGGACATCTGTCTTTCAATAGCTTAAAAAAGCACTCTAGTTTCAATAATATTGAACTGTAAATTTTCTTCCAATTATTGCACGAAAGCTGATAAAGTTGTGAGCCTAATAAGCATAAATTGAAGGCAATCTGTTAATTTTATTGTAAGGTATTTAAAAAAAAAACTTGAAATTTCAATGTTTCCGACAAATATCAACGAGTCCAAAAATATCAAGAAAATTTTCATGTTTTTTAGCTAAATTTTAAGATAATTTTCTACACTAATGTAGAAAATTATCAATTTCAGTGGCTTAATGAGATATTTCAAGAATTTTTTCCGTTGATACAGTCAAAGGCTGAACTTGGTTTAAAATGTCATCAAAATTGAAAAATATTTCACTCCTAGGAATTTTTAAAACAATAGTTTTGATTGCATTTTATTAATATTAAATTCAATCGGTCAGAATATTTTTCTATACACTTCTTTAAATTTAATTTGTGAATTAAACCAAGTTTAGCGTTCGGCTGTATCGAAGCAAAAAAATTAGAAATATATGATGGTGAATGCAACATGAATCATAATTATGATCAAAATTTCATTTTTAGCAGTAATAACACAGAAAGACTCTTTAGAATACCTAAGGAAAGATTTGTTCAAAAACAGTCCTTCACGCCCAGCTTTGATTGTTCTAAGATCGTCGTTGTCAAGTTGATGGTTAGATACGAGCTTTCTAGTAGATAGATGGAGAAGCGGTATAGTAAGCTTGCAGTTTAAGCGGTATTATTCAAATTGTGAAGAGTGAACATGTAGTAATCACAGTTACGTGGGGTTCTCAAGCCGTTTAAAAAATGAGATTCAAAGCATAGAGAGAGAGAGAGAGTTGTGCATTTTTTAAATAGTGAAAACAGGAAGAATGAAGAAAGTAAATTTATAAGCGATAGATATAGACTATTGTAGACACACAAGCCACAGTTTTTCAGAAACTGTATAATTAGTTGAGCAGGATGGCTATTTGGATCACACAAAAAAGTCTCCACGCAGAAAGGAGGACACCTCTTTGCTTTAATGAGTGATTTCTCAAGCATTTTCCGTTGGTCCAGAAATCGAGGGCAAGCCCAAACGACATGGTTAATGTCCTCCGTATCATCTCCGCAGGGACATGAGAAGGAGTCTGTGAAGTTGACTCTGGCAAGGCTATCTGCCAGGGCGTAGTGATTACTTCTTAAGCGCGATATGTTAACTATGTCACGTCTATTTAATTTAGTATTAAAAAACCAAGGTTTGGGAGATTCAGTATAATTAAATTTAAAGTAGTGAAGGCCTACATTTCTATTTTTACTCTCATTCGTTAGGAATATATTAGAGGTTTTTACTAATTGAGTTGAGATTAATTCATAGAGGTCTGTATGAGGGATTCTGTCATCCAAAGGAGGACCATTAATATAAGCTAGTTTGGCAAGTTTGTCTGCATGCTCATTACCAAAAATCCCCCTATGGCCAGGAATCCAGTAGATGTAAAATTAAATGTTTTGAGATTTAGCTAGATGGAGGAGGTTTCTAATCTTATGGATGTAGAACGAGTTAGATTTTAGGTTGTTGAAGTTAAGACAAGAAGTAAGGACACTTCGGGAGTCAGAGCAGATAACTGATGGGGATAGTTTCTCACTTAATATAGTATTTAGGGCCTCGCAAATGGCAATCGCTTCAGCTGTATAGATAGAGGCTAGGTGGAAAAGTTTATGTTTATTAAAAATCTGGATGGAGGGGCAGGTGATGCCGATTCCTGTATCTTGGGTTTCAGTTTTCTTTGAGCCGTCTGTAAAGAAAATAAAGTCATCTTTATGATTGCTGTCTATGTAGTTCCTAAATTCTAAATTTGGATGAGGGCTTTTTTGTAATTTTTCACCCAACTGAAGGTCAATGTTGGGGTCTTCAAATTGAATGGAGTAATCAAGGAGATAATTTATAGGGGTGGCGGAGTTAATAATGTGGGGGGTATATTTTTTCAAGAAGACGAAAGCATTGAGGAGTGGGAAAGCTTGGCGACGATTAAGTTTGTCCTTTTCTTGCGTGCGCTGGTCTAAGTGATAGAGTAGTTCAAACAGAGGATGGTTTTCAGTCGAAAAGATTTTTAGGATAAATTTTCTGTTAAGAAACTTCATGCGGAAAAATAGAGGTGGTTCTTTCAGCTCCACAAACATGACTGGTATAGGGGTGGATATACGGAAACCTAGGATCAGTCTTAAAACTCTATTTTGTAGTTTGCAAATTTTTTCGAACATTTTGGTGTGGTAAATAGACAAGGCTTGACAGCCATACTCTAAAACACTTCTAATTAGAGAGTGGTATAGCATGCGTAAGGCTCTAGGGCCAGAGCCCCACCAAGTCCCTCTCAAAAACTTGATAATATTAATAGCTGGTTCCAGTCTTAGAATGAGAGCCTGGAAATAGGGTTTCCAAGTGAGATGCCAGTCAAAGACAATGCCTAGGAATTTCTTTTCGTGTACAGGGAGGATAATTTGGTTGTCCAGTGTGAGGTATGCATCAAATGGGAGGGATTCCTTTTGAGTGAAGATCGTCAGTTTGGATTTGCTGATAGAGATATTTAAGCCTCTGGATTTTAGGAAGTTTTGGAGAATATCCAAACTTTCTTGCAAGATGTAGATGCACTCTCCTAGATCGCGTGAGGTGAAATAAATAACAATGTCATCTGCATATTGCAAAATTTTGCAGAGTGGGTGGACATGGTTATGTGAGTCCAACATATAAATGTTATAGAGGACAGGGCTTGATACGCAGCCTTGTGGGAGTCCTCTACTAAATATATATGGTCCTATGTTTTTATTGTTGACTCTAAAGAATACTTCTCTATCTGAGATGAGATTTTTAAAAAATTTGCAATATTTCCATGGGATACCTAAGTTGGCCATGTCGTTGATTAGGATGTCAGGGATGACTCTATCATAGGCTGCTTCGACGTCCAGAAATAAGGCTGCTGTGTATGAGTCATTGACAAATGCTGTGTGTACTTCGGTAGAAAAAGTAGCAAGACAGTCAGCACAGGATTTATTCTTACGGAATCCAAACTGAGAAGGAGGGAGGACCAAAGAGTTATCAAGCCACCAGTTCAGTCTGTTGACCACTAGTCTTTCCATGAGTTTCAGAAAGCAGCTTGCCAAGGCAATAGGACGGAATTTTTCCGAATTGGGTTTTCCAATTAGAAAAACCAAGAATTTGTTCCAATGATCTGGAAAGGAACCTTCAACCAAGATCAGGTTATAAATGTTCAACGAATGTGTTAGGGTGTTTTCTGGAAGGTTTTGAATAACTTGAAAGTTGATCTTATCTAGCCCTGGGGAAGACGTGCTTTTAGAGGTGGCAATGGCATGATGTAACTCTTGAATATTAAAGGGTTCACTCGGGAATTTAGAGACATTAGGGCTGGGAATGCCATCGAAGTTGGCGTTGGTTGTACCTTGAGCAGGAGGCGAGTCCGGGAGAGGGGGGATGGAAGGGAGGTCTGAGGGGGGTGAACTGTAGTCACAAAATTTATCTATGAATTTTTCCATTAGTTAGTGAGGAGTCTGTGTCGAAAGGCACGATTCTTATTCCAGATATCTGAGATTCGGGAAGTTGAGGTAATGGATTCGCAAAAGGATCTCCAGCCGGAGATTTTGGTTCTTTTGAAGGTTTTTGTGGCTTCAGCTTCAAATTTCTGAAGGTCTAGGAAATTCTCAAAATTGCATTTATGTCTATACCTTCCAAGCTTGGCTCTTCTTAATCTCTCCAGCTTCGAGCAATCCTCGTTCCACCACGGTGGAGAATATGGATAATCACGTTTTGGGACATTGTCAATTTTAG
>CAKNXH010055528.1:0-21292 GCA_932178445.1 Andricus quercusramuli
TAGTCTTCACTCAAATTCTGAATTTTTCAACCCTTCCTATTTCCCAAAAAATTGCGAGAAAAAATCCTCAAATACGTATCTTCTCTTTTTCGATAATGAACCCGTAAAAAAAGTATTAGCTCAATCAAAAATGGGTCGGTCAATTTTCGTCCAAATCGGTACGATTTGTAAAAGAATGTCCCATATGCTCTAAATGTTTTAACTTACGTCAGAAATATCTGGTGAACGATTTTGACTTTCATCTTGGGACCTTTAAAAACTTTATCAAAGGCTGACGCTATTAGACAACCCTCGTGAAAAGAAAGACCAACTTTAGATCACAGTATAGGCAGGTATATTCTTGTCCCGGCAGTTGAACCCCCAATATCCCATCATTATTAGGCTCATCACGATTCATAGATTGTAAAGGGGGCGCTCTTTCTTGTAAGTTTCAACAGAAAGAGATGACGAGATGGAGGGAGGGACAGAGTTCCATAAATATAACGGAAACTGGTTGAAGCCTTCTAGATCTCGTAAATAATAATAAATCATTCCACGTTCTTTGGGACTTTTAGGTATAGCTAGTCTGTTGATACAGACAGCTATCCTTATTTAACAGAGAGAGTGGTGTCTATTTCAATGCCCTAAAATTGATGCAGGTATAGGCTGAAAGGTAAAAGACCAGAAAAAGACCAAACGTGGTTTGAAACTGGTCTTAATGTGATCTAAAGTTGGTCTTTCTTTTCACGAGGGAAATCCTTCAAAAGTTAGCGTGACTGAAACATTGAGGTAACCACGCAGGCATACCGAGACATCGACAAAATTTTTTGATTTTTGGACTCTAGGACTACAGACCAAACGTATGTACAATTACATTACACTCTCATGAATGAGAATTGTAAAAAGGACGAAAAATCTAATCAGGAAATTTTGACAAATTGAATTCGGAACCATTTTTGAAAAATATAAAAAAGAGCCGTGGAGGCGTTATTGGCAGTGATTTGGACTCCAAAATTCGGATGTAGTTTCAAATAATTTGAACAAATGCAGCCAAACGGTAGATTTTTGTTAATACTTAATTTTATGTAAAATTTATCATATAAATTAAAAATTTTATAACACTTTATTAATGGAAATTAATTAATCTTCGAGCTCTACTTCTTTGAATAACTGAGTTTCACTTAATTCTTTTCTATTTTGTGTTTTCGAGGGAAAACACTTCAGAATCACGTGATATTTGCAGGTTCAATGTTTTTTAAGGCGCTGAATCCAAATCTGAATTTGGTTTTTTCAAAACTTAAAATGGCGCACCCATAAGGGCGGACAAGAAATAGTAAACATGTTTAGATCTGGATAAAATTGGTGGTAGTTAGGTTTTTGGGCTCGCTGATTTAAAATCTGATGTTGGATTTCAAACTAGCGGATCCAATATGGCGGACATGGATTATTGAAAATATTCAAACCCTAATAAGGTTGATGATACTTACGTTTTTGGGGTCGCTGAATCGAAGTCTGGCGTTGAATGTTCAAAATTCAACATGGCGGATCCAATATGGCTGAAATGAATTACTAAAAATTGTCGAATATTTATCTGATTGGTGATATTTAGGTTCTTGGGGTCGCTGAATTGAAGTCTGATGTTAGATTTATTTGTATTTGTATTTATTTATGAAAAAATTTTAGGGCTTAATAGCCCTATAAGGAACAGGTGATACATATTACAATTAAAATGTGACGGCGATCGATTTGACGATTGAAATGAAATATAGGTATTTAACAAGAGTAAAGAATAAAGAAATAAACTATAATACGCATAATTAAATGTGGGCTGTCAAATGAAGGATACTATAAATGGACATACTCAAATATACATACTTAAAAGTAAATGCGCATTCATATACACACTCATATATGTTTTTAATTAAGATTTTAAGTCTTACCAATGTGTGATTTCGAGGGTAGGATTTGACGTGTTGAATAAGTAACTAAAAAGGAGTTTTCTAAAGTGAAATTGTGAAGGTGCATTTCTAATGCTTATAAGTAGTTCGTTCTAAAGGCGAACACCACGAATAACAAAAGACCTTTGCATTTGACACGTGCGGTGTGGCTGAATTTTTAGTATCGTTTTTCTTTCAAGGAGTTTGGAATGTGTTGGTTGATCTTAGTCAATAAAATTGAAGAGATTAAGAAGACAGTGCGGAGCTTCATTACTGAATAGGCTATAAAGAAAATTACCCATAAAAATTGTCTTCTTTTGGCGACGTTAAGAAGTCCTGCTCTTTCTCTATGCTGAATAATATGTTCACTTTTGGGAATGTTGTAGATGCAATGAATGCAAGCATTAAGCGTACGCTCAAGCCTGGCATTCAGCTCATCAGTAATATTCTCATGTACCACAAAACAGTAGTCAAAGAAAGAAAGGATAAGGCTATTAACTAGGAAGATGCGCGTTGAAGTAGGAAGTGATTCTTTATTCCTGTTAAGCTGTTGGAGAATATAGCCTAAATTTTTCACAGATTCCATAAAGGAGATAAGACGTCCATCGATCAAGAGAGGAGGTAAGGTTGCAATTGTTTCAAGTGATGGAGAGGACGATGGTACTATGATTTTATTTTATTTTTTTTATTTAAAGGAGTAAAAACGGAAAAGCTCATGCACTAACCACATCCGAACTTTGTGGACCGCGAGCCCAATATATGCATCCCACGCATATACATTTAAAATATATACACGTGAGATGCACACATGGGCGCGCAGTCCACAAGGAACGAAGGTGAGTGTGGGACTTACCAAACGGCACCTACCCACTAAACCTTAACTCCTTTTCCCGCCAACCCAGAACTCCGGAACCGCTTATCGCATTACTTCAGAGTCCCAGTCCAAAGGCCATTAAGCCGTGCTTCGGCTTCTACTTTTACCTGCCAGCTTGGCATTCTTCAAACCATCACCCAACCAAGATGCACGCATCGTCCTCAGCGGTGTGGTGGAACCACAACCCGGGCTCGTCGGCTTTCGGCATCCTGGCTGGGCGATATTCTTTAGCTTGGCCGTCCTTGAGGTTTCCTCGATAAGGCTGCCTCTCGGAACGACCAACACCTCATAGTCCCGGGCAGATCGTCCGTCCGGGATTTCTCTCCTTTAGCGGCGCAGAGGTAGCACTGCGGCGCACTTTCGCACGTAGCAGCCCTATGGCCCTCTTTGCCGCACCTCCAGCAGGCCTGGGTCCGGTCCGGACCCTTGCATCCCGTCGCCATATGGCCAAAGCCCAGGCAGCGGTAACACCTTGTACACTCTGTCTTCCTCCGCATACGACAGGACACCCACCCCACTTTGAGGTGTCCCGTGCGGAGAAGTCTTTTCGCCAGGTCCTCCTTCATTTCGACAAAGGCCCTCAGATTACCTCTGAAGGCCTTCCTCGTCATGCTAACCTTCACCTCTCCCGTTGCTGCTTTCCCGAAAAGCTTTCGGACCGCAGCCTCCACATCTTCTGCATCCGTAATAAGGTCGAGGTCCAGGACCTCAACTTCGATGCGGGGAACGAGATCGCGTACTTTCCCCCTACTCCCTATTGCTTCCTTAATGGCCGGTTTTATCAAGACCGCCTCGGGTCGGGCTCTCTTAAGCTTCTCCTTCTTCGTGTGTGCAGGTGTAGAGGCACATCCACGCCCTTCAGAGTGGAGGACGCCACGATAGTGTTGCGGGTCCTTGGCTTCTTCTTCTTTTGTTTTGAGGAGCCAGCCTCTACGGGACTCAAGGTGGGCTCCCTCTCTCGCTTCCGCTGATGGGGAGTGGGAGCTTCCTCGGCTTCTTCAGTTTGAGTCCCGCTTTGACTCATGTCTTTTCTCGCCTTCACTTGATTTAAGTACTTTTTCCCTATCTCCTTTCCAACGTATTTTATAGCGTCCTGGTAATAACCGTCGCTGCACGTTATGAACCAATCCATCTGATCCAAGATACGACGCGCCTTCACTACGTTTTCCCTAATGGGCATAAACATGTTCCTTTTGGAGTTGCAGAAGTTGTGCATCTCCTCCAACACATTTCTGAGTTCACCACTCTGTTTTCGACACTCCTCCACATATTTGTACACGTCCACTATTTCCAGTTTGGCACGAGATATTTGGCTCATGTCAATCTTCTCCACAACTTCCAGATCACCCTCCAGCTCCTCACATATACTTCGATTTATAACTTGCTTCTCCATTAAAATTCCCACGAGTAGCTAGGGAAATAAAGGTCCACCCCCGCAGAGCCCCGCATGCGGGGGTAAGGTCTATATACTCTAGAAGGCAACCTGTTATCCTAGAGACACCGTTAGTGACACCACACTCCTGGTGCCATGCAGCCTTCGGCACGGTGGATTAACGCCTTGGCTTGGAGGTTTTTCCTTCGGGACCATCCCTGGACATTACCTGCGACTGCTTATTGAGTAGTGTAACCGTATTCAGTAGAAACCCTCGGTACAGGGCCGCAACAGGAAGAGGTCATGGTTTTTTCTCGGTGTGTCCTTCACCCAGTCTATTTGGTCCGCGGGACCTATTTTATTTCAGCCCTACCCTCTGTTTCCAGCGAGCATTCCCCTATCCGCCACCCGGGGACGCGCCACGTATGGGTTACAGACTCCCACTGTGGGATGGTACTATGATTACAGCCATAGTTTTAGCAGGGTTAAGAGTGAGGCGTGGATCTCTGAGGGACATCACTCTTAACCTACGCACAATCAGACCGCTGGCCATTGCTAATTTGTACTCTTTCAGAACGATTACTAAGATAAGATTCAAACCATTTAACAATCATGTCCGAGCGGTGAAGCGATTTGAGCCTAGTCAATAGTAGATTATGGTTAACTGTATCAAACGCCTTGGAAAAGGCAAAGAGGACAACGACCGTTATTTCCCTTCTATCAATTACAAGTTTAAGGAAAGAAGTTACTTTAAGTGAAGCTGTAAGTGTACTATGCCTTGCACGGAACCCAGATTGCATTGGGTCCATTACATTTTTTGTTTCAATCATTTTAATTGAAATACCATCAGATCCTTGAGCATTTGATTTTACCTCGAAGAGTTTTTTAATTAAGGTTTCTTACGATATGTCAGAAAAGAATAATTTAGTATCATCAAAAGTAAAGGGAACTGAGGACGGGGAAGGAGTGCTGTTTACAAGAAGTATGGATTTTGTAGTAAAAGCTGTCAAAAGGTCTTCAGGGGAGAAATTGTTATCAGGTGCCAAGTGTTTAGAAGGAATAAGTCCAAGCCGTCTTCAGAGAAGCCAGATGTTTTCATTTTTATTTCTATTTTTGATAGAATTGTAATTATATTGATTGTATGAATCCCGGATTTTGGTTTGTACTAAGTTTCTCAATTTGCGAAATTCGGCTTGAATAATACTATTTTTTGTTCTTTTAACCAATCTATTTTTTTCTCTCTTTATTTTATTAAATCTGTGTTACAAGAAGTGATCCAAGGAGTAGACTTTTTCTTTGCTTTAAGGGTATGGAGAGGTGCAAAATTATAAAAAGGCTGAAGATACAAATGTAGTCAGACAAATCACCTTTATATTTATATCCTTTTCAGTTAAAATGCTATTCCAGTTATAAGTAGAGTGGTGCTCATGAAATTCGGTTTCATTCATATTTTTAAGATTGCGTATGGACAAAGGAGTTACACTAGATTAGAGATTAAAGCAGAACTGGTATTGGATGTTGATAACATCATGGTTTGAGAGGAATGAAATAGAGTGTTAAGTAGAAGAAATCACCTTGTCTGAATCGCCAACGATCATCAAGTCAATCCATGTACTAGAATGGTCCGGGTGGTGGGTGGTATCACGGGGAACTATAGATAATCCGGCAGAGAACAATATTGATTTTGAACAGTGAGTGAAATTGTTGGTAGCATTAAGATTTGTGTTTAGGTCACCGGTGAGTACAGCGTTATTATAATTGGATATAAGGTGTAATGCTCAAGTGCTACGAGGCTCGAAGACATGTTAGGCGTGAGCCAGGTCTCGGATACGGCTATGATATGATAGGAACAGGACATACAGTGATGTTTAAATTCATGTGAATGGGCAGGTAAAGACTGAGCGTTAACGTGACAAATATTTAAAGTTTCCATTACGAGAGTGATAGACAAAGTTCAGGTATAGTTAAATATAGAAGTGTCTAAAATACGTAAATAAGTTGAAATACCTTTCCGTGAAACTAAAGTAACATATAATAATAACCAACAAAATCCAGTTCACTTGATTACATTTGAAAACGGAGAATAAGGCACATGCGGAATTAAAAATTAGAAAAGCAATAAGCATCATAAAGCTCGTAATGTATAAAAATAGTATAAGAAAGGTCAATGTGTAGAGGCAGTGCAAGGCTGAATTAGCGCAGTAAAAAATACAAAATTGTTGATATTCAACTTCTGAAGGCACAGTATCCAGAATGGCCAGCATGCAGCAATATATAAAATATGACAGATATTTACCTATGTAGAAGTAGCATAAACGATAGAGTAGTGCTAATGATCGACTAGAAAAAATTATCAAATACATAATGGACTTAGAGAGTAGTTGCAAGTCACAAGTATTTAATTTTTTTCTCTCTACGAAGACAGAGAGCAATGGCATAAATCTTTCTATTCAAAGGTGTTAATGCCTCACGAAGGTAAATAAAACGCTTTTCGTTGTCAGTCCATCCTATATTCAAAGTAGAGAAGTCTCTCCAGCTTCGTATGCAGAGCCGCTTTCCGGATTCCAACGAGTCGATACGCCTAGATTTGTTTAAAAGTTCATTCTTAATTTCCGAAAGGGTGAAATTAAGTTGGTCATTAAATTGTAAATGACGTTAGTGTTGCCGTCCGAGACGAGAAATACCGAGCCTGGCTCGCTTTCGCCTCGTTCATTCCGCGGTTCGTCTCTTCACATTCTTCCTCGTCCAATTTTACGGAATGAGTTGTTTTACTCATATGGGTAAAATTAATTTTTTGTGTGGAGTTCTGAAGATGAAAAAAATATAGAAGCTCTAAAAATTATGAATATTTTTTTTAGCATAGAAAAAATTTTTTATTTTCAAAATGTACTTCCAAAAAAATTGAAAAGATCAGATCGTTAAGAATGACGAGTTAATGTAAAAAATTCAGCAATTCGTTCTTTTTTAACGATCTGATCTTCTCAATTTTTCAAGAAATTCACAAAGAAATCAATTCATTTAAAAGAATGCACAAACATTTTAAATATTTTCATGTTTTTAAATTAATGCAAAAGAATTCAGAAAGATTTCACGAATATTTCAAAGAATTCATAAAGTTGTTAGAATATTGCTTAACATTCTACAAAGATTTCAAAGATTTTGATAGAATTTTAAAAGATTCCAAAGATTTCACAGAAACTTAAAGATTTTACATACTTTGAAATATTTCAAGAAATTCACAAAGATTTCAAACTATTTAAAAGATTGTATAAACATTTCAAATATTTTCATGTTTTCAAATTAAGACAAGAGATTTCAGAAAGATTTCACAAATATTCGAAAAAATTAATAAAGGTTTTAAAATGTTTTTCAACATTTCACAAAGATTTAAAAGATTTTTCTAGAATTTTAAAAGATTCCAAAGATTTCACAGAAACTTCAAGATTTTACATACTTTAAAAGATTTTAAGAAATTCAAAAAGATTTCAAACTATTTAAAAGATTGCACAAACATTTCAAATATTATCATGTTTTCAAATTAATACAACAGAATTCACAAAGATTGCAAACTGTTTAAAACAATGCGCAAACATTTCAAATATTTTCATGTTTTTAAAATAGTGCCACAGAATTCAGAAAAAGATCACAAATATTTCAAAGAATTCATACAGTTTAATATATATATCCTCAAGACACACGAGGGTTTCGCCGGCCTGTCGTTGTGATTTCGTCGTGCCCTGTGACCACCCATCTCACGGATGTAAGACGTGGCCATTGGTGTATTTTACCGCGGTTCTACTGGGGGCTATTGACATTTTCTTTTTAGACGGCAGTTGCTCTTAGTGGCACCCTGCGGTGGTTGTTTAACTTTTTTTAAATTATATATATATATATATATATAAGTTTGTCATACGGACAACCGCAGGATTTCGCCGGGAGCGGGTGCTAATCTAAAAAATTACACCCCCTCCCAGCGAAATCGCAGGAAAATTTCAGCCGTAACCACGTCTCACGCCCGCGAGATAGGCGGTTACAGTCTGCGATGAATTCAATACGATGATCCGGCCAAAGTCTCGTGCACCCTGAGAACACGGAGCGACCCAAGGACGACCGCCTTCTGCATTCTTCCCGCAAGTGTCTCAGCATTTTGTTGACACACAGGGATGCTTCTCAGGCTATTAACCAGTAAAACTGTGGCACCTCGAAGAGCGCCGATGATTACGACGATTAGCTTAACAGAATATTCGGCGTATAACCGTCGAAACTCCCTTATAAGATCTTTATACCTCTCTTTTCTTTCTCCTTGGCTGTGACGTTTTTGTCAGCTGGTGCTGAAAATTCGACAACGCACATGGTTCGTTTCTCGAAGTCAAGGAGAACTATGTCAGGCCTCGAGTGCGCAACAGAAGCAATTGTCGAGAATATGAAGTTCCAGTATATACGGCACCTCTCATTTTCTACAATTGACTCTATTTCCCCGAGGAGCGTTTAGCGGACTGGTATTGGGACTAATTCCGTAAGAGTGACAGAGATGGTAATAAAGCACTTTTAGTGCCGCATTGTGCCTTTGGATGTAGGTCGTTCCCGCATGAGTTGGACAACTAGATAGTATGTATCCTAGGTGCTCAGGGTGTGCATGACACGCTCTGCAGCTATCATCGGGAATATCTTGGCTCAAAATGGGGCGACGGTATACTAGAGTGGAAATGACACCGTCTTGACATGCCAAAATTAAACCCTCCGTGCCCGACTTCAATCCGGATGATTTAAGGAAAGCATACGTTAGCTCATACGACATCGAGTGATCCTCCACATTTCTGTGGAAGATGCCGTGCATCTTCTTGTCAAGGAGCTCTTCGCGGAAGTTTTTCTCCTGTGCTTTCTTGATCCGGGCCTTCAGGAGTGAGTATTCAAGATGGATAAGATTTGATGCATTTTGCTCACCCCCGGTATTTAAGTCAAGGCCGAGTGTCTCAGCAGCCTCCTCCGCTGCTTTGTACAAAAATGCCCCTTTGCCCGCTTCTTCATGTTTCACTGACCATTTTAGGAAGAGGGTCTTGTCCACTTGCAACTATATGTGCTCTACCCAGAATAATCCTGTTGTGAAGACAGTCAATATTCCGCGACCACCCAGGCGGCGTGAGATGTAAAGTCGCGGAACAGAAGACTTAAGGTGCATGCTTGTGTTCATGTGCAAAACCTTACGCGTCTCGATAACAAGGGATCTGAGCTCGTCCTTCGTCCATGGAACCACTCCAAATGAATAGAGTACTACCGGGACGGCAAGAATGTTCGTTGCAGATACTTTGTTCTTAGCCGACAGTTCGGAAGACCAAATCTGCCGGATGAGACGTTTGTATCTGCTTCGGAGAGTATCCTTTATAGATGTCACGTCCTGAATGCGGCTCTGTGGCACGCCCAGGTATGTATAGGTCTCTCCAGCGCAAAGGTGTCGTACAGCGCTTCTGTCGACGAGCTCAGGGTCTTCGGGGATGCCATTAAGTTTTCCTTTCTTCAAATGAACCGTGGCGCATTTCTCTAACCCGAACTCCATTCCAATCTCTTGAGTGTACCCTTTGACAATTTTTAGAGCTTGATGTAGTTTCTCTTTATTTCTAGCATAGATCTTAGGATCGTCCATGTAAAACACATGAGTGACCTTATGCTTTCGATCTCCAGATATGACACAGAGGTACCCTTCGGAATGGCGAAGTGCGAGAGACAGTGGCCACCTCTCTGAAAGGTGACTTTGTTAGTGATCACACGATGTTTTCCAGATGAAATAGTAAATCTGGTTTTCCAAAGCGGCAATAATCTCTCTATGCAGCTCACGATTTGTGAATGGACATTTAAGCTTTCCAACAGACAGATGATAAGTCTATGGGAGGTTGAATCGAAAGCTTTCCGGTAATCAATCCAGGCCATCGATAGGAATCGTCTATAGGATGCTGCGTCTTTACAAACACATCTATCGATGAGCAGGTTCTCCCGATATCCTGCTACGCCTTTCTTTGAGCCGCGTTGTTCATACATCTCTCGCCACACAGGTTCAATTGTCTGAACAATCCTATCATTTAGGATAGCTGTAAAGATCTTATATAGTGTGTTCAGACAAGTTATTGGCCTGTAATTCTTAGGTTCAGCTAAGTTGCCCGTCTTCGGCAGGAGCACTGTGCGCCCTTCCACCAACCACTCCGTAATAGGCTCTTCCAACTTTAGATATAAGGTGAAAATTCTCGCCAGATGCTGGTGGGTTGAAGGAAACTTCTTCCACCAGAAGGTCTTGATACCATCTGGATCGGAAGCGGAATAGTTCTTCATGCCTCTTAATACGTTTTTCACCTCCTCGGTAGTGATAGGTGGGCATTCCTCCTAAGCTGTTATGAGGGCATTGCACAGCTCCTTGAAGCTATTTATGTTCTTTGAGTCTTCTTGAAGTTGATGTTGGACCTCGTAGACTTCTCTCCAAAATTCTTCAACATCCTCATGGTTCGGGCGGATGTTCGACAGTAACTGGAGGGTCTTGGAAGAGTCGAGATGGGTCAGACAAAACCTGTTGATTTTCTCTAACCCACCTCTCCCTCCGCTCTAGACTTCTCTTAGCGTTAGATAGTACTCGTATTCTGTCAAAAATATGCTGCCTGATGGTCAGTAGCTTTGACTTGTTGATTGTGTGATGACGGATCCGCAGTTCGCGCGCGAACTTTTGAACCTTGGCAATGAAAGTCCTGCCGGATGTTATGTAGTCAATCACATACTGAATGCGGGACGCATACTGTCTTGCCCAGCCTATCTTTGTGCTGAGTTGATGCATTCGTCTTTTGGTCTTATGATCAACCGTTGATTTTGTTTTACGGTTTGCATCTGCCAAAGTTCTCGCTGCATTGTACACACCACAATTGATAGTCCAGAGGTCGGATTCTTCGGAAAAATCTCCATCAAGCTCATCATCCAATTTAGTCAGATCTTCGGGCTTGTGAGAAACCTTAATGTTGATGTTTCTCCGAGTCCTGAAGCATCGTTCTTCGTCTATTGGATGCCTGTTCGTGGTTGGCTTTAGTGTCGCCACTCTTTCCCTGTTGCCGGCTTGTTCTGGCTGCGGTAGAATAGGCGCTCCGCTTACATAGCCCCTTTTTCGGAGTTTTTCGGCATGGTTTCGCAGACGTTGACGCGAAAAGTGCGAGAGCTCTGGGTGTTTCTCGCAGCACAGAACTTGCATTCGTGCGATGTAACCTTCTCGCTCGGGGGTCATACTGCTATCGTAGCACTCTAATAGGTCGTCATTGAGTCGATCCGTCCACCCAAAAGTATTGAGATTCGGCACTTTTTTTTTTTTTTTTTTTTTTACGAGGGAAGGTGGAAAATGTTCAAGAACACACCGTGAAGGGTCCGCACTTCACGGTAGTTTGGGGATCTTAGTCTCATTACTACAATGACTCTGACAAATATAATATTCAATTATACATTGCGTATAATTATATATTATACAAAAATCAATTTTTGTCATTATAATAATGCCACTAAGGGACCCACTAAAAACCACCACCCTTTCTCCTTGGCATTACTCCCCCCGGAACCGCTTTCGCATTACTTCAGGGGGTGCCGTTTTCTTGCCTACTAAGGCTTCTGCTGGTTCAATCTTGATAATTCTGGGCTTCTGCTCGGACCAGCCCTTTCTCAAAACCGTCCAGCCATGATGTACGCGTCGTCCTCAGTAGCGCGACTATGTCGCGCAACGGGCTCGTCGGCCTTCGATATCATGGCTGGGCCCCGTCGTTTACTTGTGTCATTTGGCAGGCTTCCTCGACGGGGTTGCCTCCCTGAACGACAAACATTTCATTGACCCCGGCAGATGGTCAGACCGGGGCCTCTCACTACGTGCAGCGCAGAGGAAGCACTGGGGAGTGCTGGTGCACTCCGCAGACTTGTGACCCTCCTTGCCGCACCTCCAGCATCCTTTTGCCCTATCAGGGCCCTTGCAGCTCGCTGCCCTATGGCCAAAGCCGAGGCAGCGGTAGCACCGTATGTCCTCCATTTTTTTGCGTAAGCGACAGGACACCCACCCCACCTTGAGGTGTCCTGCGCTTAACAATCTCACCGCCATTTCTTCGGTCAGCTCAACGAATGCCTTCAGAGTTCCTCTAAAGGCCCTCTTTGTGGGGCTGACTGTTAACTCTCCTGCGTTTTTTTCGCCGAAATACCGTCTAACAGCCGCCTCGACCTCCTCCGCATCCGTGGTTGTGTCCAGGTCCAGTACCTCGACCTCAGTGCGGGGGACCAGCTCCCGAACACAACCCCTTTCTCCAACAGCTGTTCTGATGGCAGCGGAGAACCTTGATCTGCCCTCCGCTGCAGGCTCGACCTCGACGAGTACCTCTCCTTTTCTTGTTACCCTCACACCCTTGACGTTAACATCAAGGGTGTCGGGTTTCACCTTTTGTTTGAGGTCCTTTAGAACCTCTGCGTAGCTTGAACCCTCGGTTGGTTTTATAATAACCGCCTCGGGTCTAGCCCGCCTCTTTTTCTCCTTCTGTGAAGCGATGCTCTTTGCTTCAACCTTTATCCTCCTTTCTTCTGATTTAGGGGTTGAAGTCTTCAGATCGTTGTTACGAAACTTCAACCTCTTCGTCCTGGTTCTTGACGTAGCAGACTCAGGGGGGCTCAATGTGGGGTCTCTCGGCCTCTTCCCAGGTGTGGGAGCGAGTGTTTCCCCGGCTTGTTCGACAGTTTGAACCCCTTTGCAGGTCATTAGTCCGCGCCTTGCTCTTTTTTTGATCTCCTGCACCCTTTCGACAATTGTGTCCTGGTAACAGCTTTTGATCATCCGAAATTCTATCTTTACGTCATCAGTTTGCAAAGTCCATCTCGTTGAGCAGCTTTGCCGCATCTCCGATTCCCTTCCGCACTGGTAACCACATATTGCTCTTAGAGTCGCTGGAACTCTTGAGCTCTCCAATAACTTCCCTCAACTCCTCTAGGCATTCCTCCAATTTTTTAGTCCTCGACTCGAAGCCCTCCCACATATATCGGAAGAGAGACTGGTCACGCCTGTCCTCCTCTTCTGTGACGTCCAAAGGACCTCCAAGCTCCTCACACACGCTCCTCTCCAAGTATGTTTGGTTCCCCCCAAAATCCATGGAACCGGCACTGACCAACAGGGCTGGAACCCGATCGGAATCAGTGGGGAGATTGCTACTCCCTTGGGGTATATTGTTTTTAACATACCTACTCATTTCTGGTTTTAATTCGGGGTTCCTTCCCCTAGCTGGTTTTTGTCCGCCCCGGGTATCTGGGAGGCGTTCCCCTATCCGCAACCTGGGGAGGCACCCGATGGAGGACCAGCAACCCCACACGGGCTGAACCGCACTTACTACAACTATGTTTGGTGTTGTCATTGTTGTTCCCACGAGCAGCTAGGGAAAGGGTTCGTCCATCCTTGTAGAGCCCCACGTGCAAGGATAAGGCTGATACTCTGAGAGGTCGCCCGGTATCTCAGGTATATATATATATATATATATATATATATATATATATATATATATATTTCATGGAAAAAGTCGTAACATAGTCGTGTTTGATATCAAATTAATCAGTAATGGACAAACAGTCAGAGTGGCAAGAGAACGCTCCCACGAGCTGTCCGCTCTGCTAGAGCACATCTGTTGCATTCCTCGAAAATCCGAAAAGAGAAAAGAGAAAGGAAGCCACGAGACGAGAAAGAATGAGACGAGGAATACCGAGACAGCAGGTATGGCTCGTCTCGTTCCTCGGGATTTCTCGCTCTACGGCAGCTCTAGTTAACGTGTTTCAAATTCGCTGAATCTTGCCAAAATCTCACGTGACTGCGCAAGCGCTTCGCTTTGGCCGTCAGAGACCACTTTGTGCAAGACTTCGGCGAGGCCAGAGGGTAGAGTTCCAGCTTTTTCCGAGGCAGCAACGGAGGCGGGAGTTGGGGTTACAATACCTGTACCGTCGACGTCCTGCAGAGTAGTGGTCCCAAGGTTTGCACTTGAATTGCAGGTCACTGCCGCAAAGGTGGCACCAGTGGACAGTGGAGAACATAACTTGCAGACATAGTCCATTTGAACCTTTTTAAGTTTTTCAAAGAAATTTTTTGAGATTCAGAAATTAGCGCAGGCCAAATGCACTAGATTGCCACTCTTAACACAGGCGAGAACTTCTGATCCCCGTCTGTATATAACTATTTTACACTCTGAACACGCACCCATAGTTCTGCAGGAAAAACAACCGTTACAGTTACGTACAAACAAAAGTGCAAAAACAAGAAACAAGCAAGTGAGTTCAAACAGTCACAATGCTCCATAGAGCAAGTCACCGGCACTTTCATGAAATACAAATTTTTGTGTAATTAAATACTTTAAAACTTACATAAACAAAAAAAATTGAAGAGCGTCCAATTTACACGCCCGTATCCGATCGCCATGACCAGGGTGTCAGCTGAATGTAAGTAATAAAAAAAATGAGTCAAAATAAGCACTAGTGTGAAGAGAGTGCAAACAAATGATGAAGTTCTAAACATTTTTGATAATTTTGTTCCGCCAATTTGGATCCGCGATTTTGTATTTTGAAAATTCAACACCTGATTTCAATTCAGCGACAACAAAAACACAAGTATCAATCTTATCAAGGTTTGAACATTTTTAATAATCTATGTCCGCCATACTGGATCCGTCATTTTGAAGCACAATTAAATCGGCTTACGTTACATAATTCTCTTTTGAAATGCCCACATTTGTGTCATGATGCGAAAGTTGCACGATTTTTTTTTGCCCACATATGTGTCACTGACAGTGAAGAGGATAATAACATCTCTTGTATCGTTCGCTTCAATATTCGCTTTATTCCAAAATGCGAACCACTTCTGAATGTATAACTTGAACTTTCACGTAAACGTTTTTTTTTTCAATATTTTGTACTGCTGGAGAACCACTTGGAACACCTTTTTTTTTTAGATGGCACTTGTCGTCCGCAAAAATCCGCAGTCGGCTCCCTCACTAAATGCATCTCTGCCGAATTATTATTTTGGCGCGTTTGTGTCATTTTTCAGTCATCCGTATACTTCGAGGGTTTAAGCAAGACTGGCTGTAAATTCTGTCAATAATTTAACTGACCGTATCCACCCCAAGTAACTTTCTTAGAAAGTTTTGTAATGTAATAGCAAAGCCTTCTGGAATATCGAGGGCGCGAGTTCTCATGCTCCCAAGCTACGATGTGATCGCCGTGTCAAGAGCTGAATAGCACCAAGGTTAACAAATCCTTGAACACCCCACCCTGCCCCACTCAGTAGAGGCGGACAGGCTGGGGTCTCAAAGGAGATGTCTTAACGGATACTTTAGACATCAGGTCGAATCCCATAGTATGTAGGCCCGCCCCCTGCAAGCGGGGCTCTACGGGGGTGTTTCTTATTTTCCTAGCTTCTCGTGGGACTAAAATGAACGTACCACACTAAATCAAACAAACCAAAAACAATGAAGGATCCGTTCCGGGATCCTCCTCTAACCCACCGGAAAAAGTGGAAGGCACCTTAGGGGGCAATCCACCAGACGCGGTGCGAACCGCCCAAACAGAGATTCCCCCAACAGGATTCCCCCAAACAGGGAGTTGAAACGGTGGAATGCCCTGGAAACACAGGGCCTTACATTCGCGCAGATGACCAACAACGCCCTGGTGAGAGTTGTTGCGTTGGTTTATTCTGAAACCTGTCTAACTTTCGAGGAGTTGGACAGGCTGAAAGAGGAAATCTCTAAAGAGATTGACGCGTTACCTCGCGAGGGGCGCCCCCCCCCCCCCCAGATCCAATGATATCTTCATCAGGTCGGGGTCCATCGTAGTGAAGTCCGCAGACATCTGTTCACGAGACTGGATAGTAGAAAAGACTCCAACGTTTAGGCTTAAAGAAGGACTAAACCTGGAAGTCAAGGGGACGGAGTGTCTGCAATGGTACCGCAGAACGACCATACTGATTGCCGGCACCCTTGAGAGTCCGACGACCGTGGGGGGGGGGGGGGGGCTGAGCTTTCAGAACCCCCATCTCTACGATCTGATTCTTAGAATGTATATTCCGACAGGCACGGATCCAGGCCGAAGGGGAGAGGCTAGATTCTAGTCGTTGGAGGGTAGGGTTACCTTCCGAATGGCCCAACTGGGATCCACAGGCACACCAGAATCGTCCGGAGGTCCCCCGAATTAGCCCTCCGATGGCTGAGACGGGAATCCCCGTGATGAAGATTAATTTGCACCACAGCAAAGGCGCCTTGACGGGTCTAGCCAGACGCATGTCTGTGGTGCAGATAGGGCTCGCTCTAATCCAAGAACCCTGGTTATATTGCGAAAGGATTAGTGGCTTATCAGAATATGGCATGATATATAAGGGGCCGTGTGAAAGAACACCAAGGGCATACGTAACCGTCAAGGGTATGAATGCGACCTTGGTGCCTCAATTCTGCTTCAGAGATTTCACCGTTATCAAGGTTAGACTCAGGGGCAGTAGTGAAGAAAGGCTAGAGGTTTCTGTTGCCTCGACCTATTTCCCGGGCGATGCCGAGGGACCCCCGCCTCCCAGAAAGGTGGTGTTACTAATTCGGCACTGTCAGGAGAACAGGATTCCTCTGCTGTTGGACTTTGATGCAAACTCTCACCATAAGGTGTGGGGAATCACAAACATCAATGCCAGAGAGATTTAGTCGAATACATAGCGAGCACAGAGCTAGAGATTCTGAATCGGGGTGATACTCCCACATTCCAGACTAAAAACAGTAGTCAGGTTTTCGATTTGACTCTATGCTCGGGTATATTCAGAAGCAGGGTAGTGGGCTGAAGAGTCTCCGGCGGAGAGTCTCTGTTGGACTAAATCATGTGAGAACAATTGCCCTACAAGCACAATTAAGTCTAGGAATGGAGCAGAATGGTGGAATACCCACCTGGAGAGACTGCGCTAAAAGACAAAGAGTATTGTGCAACAGGGCTAATAGAACTATATTGCCTTCAGACTGGGACACCTATAAGACGGCCCAGTATGAATACAATAAAAGTATAAGAAAGTATAAACAGGAGGATTAGAGGGGCTTCTGCGAGGAATCGAAAGACATTCCGGAAGCAGCGAGGCTCCACAAGATCCTGGTGAAAAATCTGGAAGCTCGCCTCGGGTTAATAAGGCTCGATAATGGTGAGTTTGCCGAAGACGAAGAAACAACGCTGAATTACCTGATGGAAGTTCGCTTCCCGGGTTTTCAGCAAATCCGAACCGACCAAGAGGAGGAAGGCTGGGGCCAAGAGATGGAGAGGGCAGACTGGAATTTTTCCGCTACGTTCGTTGATTATAAAAAGGTGGAGTGGGCCGCAGGGTCTTTGTGCCTCTTTAAATCACCATAAGCGGATGGCATTTATCCAGCGCTTTTGCAAAAAGGCATGGATCTGGTCGTCCCTCCACTGACGAAATTCTTTAAGGCAAGCATTACCTTAAACACGTGCCATCGGCATGGAAGAATTGCAGAGTGGCCTTCATTCCCAAACCTGGGTGGGAGGGTTACACTGCTGCAAAAGATTTCCGACCAATCAGCCTAACGTCTTTTATCCTGAAGACGTTGGAGAAGCTGGTCGAGAAATATATTAGGGATGAGGTGCTGTCGGCCTCCTTGCTGCGCAGAAGGCAGCATGCTGTTCAGGCAGGCTGCTCGGTAGAAACTGCGTTTCATGCTGTCGTGGCAAAATTGGAGCAGCAGTTGGAACAAAAGGGCTTTAAGATGTCGTGTGCCAGACCAGCTAGTATGCTGAATAAGAAGCATGATACGCCGGAGGAGACTCGAAACCAGATGGGGCGAAGGCCTAGTAAGATGAATAGCCTCACGGGGTTGCCCACAGGGGAGTGTCCTGTCGCCCCTCCTGCGGTGCATTGTAGTGGAAGCCTCCTTAGAAGGCCAAATAAAGAGGGGTAGTATACTCAGGGCTATAGGGATGACTTTGTAATCCTGGTCAGGGGGGCTCATCTGGAAACGTTGATGGATCTTACGAGGTCGGCGCTGCCCATCGTAGAACTCTGGCGCGATAGCTTAGGGTTCTCGGTAAATCCGCAAAAGACCAGCCTGGTCACGTACTTCCATTTCCGACCTGACCTCCACCTTCTCGAGCCTTTTTTCGGGCCTTTCCTTCCACACTCTAATCTCCTCTTCCATCTGCTCCATTTTAGCTTCTTTTTCCTTCCTTACCGATACTGCCTCCCTCTCTAATCCCTCTAATTTCGTCCTCAGCCATTTCACCTCCTTTTCCCATTTCTCATCTCTGATTCTCAAGTCCTCCCTCATACCTTCAATCTGCTTAAGTAAGAAGACTCTATGGTGTTCTCTTCTCACACTTTGCCTACTTTTCTCTGCCAAAAAATAAAGGCCCATAACATTTCATTTCAGTTCATGTGGTATGTCCATTTTAATCGTCTTCTTGGTTGCTGAACCTCTGCTTCTGCCTCTGGTTGAATCAGGCCATCTACCTCTGGAGGATGCGGTGGCGTTGGATCATCAACAGGTTGAGGGAGAACAACAATTGCCGCTGCTTGATCGTGTGACGCGGCATGTTCATTGCCGTCGTTTCTCCACGCCAGATCAACCTGTTTTTTAATCTCCATTGCTAGGTCTTTTGAGATGTGTAGATTAGTCCTGATGCCCTTCATCTTAGCGTCATATTTGGATACTTTGCAGCAAATTTCGTCCTAAAATTATATCCTATTGCGCGTTTTGTTTCAAACTTCGTTCTCTAATAGTAGAGACACGCCAATTCACCTTTCAATGTGGTGTCCCACTTGATGCTCTCCCACGGTACTTCTGTTAAGGTGGTTGGCTGTAAATAGCTAACGCTAACCAAAGCATCCTCAGCAGGCACAGTTGATGTTCCACTGCTTACCGTTTGTCGCAGACATTCTTGCTGTTCAGTTGTTGGATTAGTGAGATCTGCCTGACCTGCCTGATTGGCCGGCCTTAGATTGTCGAAAATCTAGTATGCGACTTACAAAAGGCATTTTAAGTTTTCAATTTAGAATTATAATTCTAAAAATCTAAACCGATCTATATAGAATGCAGATTGCAGATACAGAGAGACATGAGGACAATACTGTGTCAATCTGGTGATTAATATTACGCGACCTATATATAATCCAAGAATAAACAAAAACGTGTCGTTAATCTTTACTTTAATAATTAAAATTAGTTATACGATTACATAGTAACTAGTGATAATAATTCCTTAGATGTTATTCATCTCAAGATTTGTAAAATGTTTCTTACAGGCTTTACGGGCTTATAACATTTATTTTCTTATTTAATATTCTCAAGCCATAATTACAATTGGGGAATCAGAAATTTCAGGTCATATAAAATATGTGTACCTCAAATTGTCATTAAGGTGTATAGTATCGAATTAAGATTTTCATCAATTATATCCTATAATAGTTTTGTACAATATTATAAGAAGAAAAGTGGAACCGATTTTAACTGATTTTTACCTCTTTTGACTGAAAGTTATTCGCAAATGGGATTTTGAATTTAATACAGTTATCTGGCATCCTACAAACAATTTAAGACCAAATTTACAATAATTTATCAGGTCATTTCTGAAAAAATAATCCCAATTTATAATGTATTTCAATTATTTTCTTAATATAATTTAAATGATCAAAATTTGAATAATATTATTGTTTTCCAATTAGTCGCTTACAAAGTCGTACTTGTTAGTATTGGGCCTTGCCTTACCATAGTTTAGGTTTGTAATGAAGTTAAATGAAAATTTTAATTTATCTGTAATAAGATAACATAAATTAAACGGTATCAAATAATCAAATATATTATAATATTTTAAACCTATAATAAGGATATGAATTGTAAAGCCTAATATTGTCATTGACAAGTTCAACTTTATAAACGACTAATTGGCAAATAATAATCTCAATTTAAACTTTCGAGTTTCGAAAATTTAAATTATATTAAAAAAGGAATTTAAAAATACGGTTATAATTTGATACTGTTTGATATTGAATTCAATATGATACCTATACATTATTTTTATAAATGAGGGAAAATTAGGGATGAGGATGTGCGGGAAAATAAGGGTAGGAGAAGTGAGGTGAGGGGAATTGAGTGGAAATGATGAGAGGGGAAGTAGTGGGAATGAGGGGTTGGGAAGTATAGGAAGTGAGGGGAAATTTAGAGGGGTGGGGGGAGGTTTGGACGAATTAATTAACGTCTTAATAGGCTATGAAAGCCTTTTTTGTAGACGCGCGACGCCTATTTTGACTAATTTTTTGCTATTATGGTTGAAATGTCAGGAAAGGGAATCCAAATGGTGAAAATGAAAATCGATTTTTATACGTTATTTTGACGTTGGTTTCCGTTCTGGTTATCATTTAGATCGTTTTTATTTTCCCTTCTATTATCATTTGTGTTTTCTAGATTATTTTTATCCCCGTTACCGCTGTTTCGTTTTTTTTCGGTTTTTGGTGTAGTAATTTAAAAAACTTGCCCCGAATTTTCGAATTAGAAAGCTCAGTTTCCCTTGCTTTACCTATGTCTCCTAATTTCTCAAAAGTTTCAAATTTATTTCGTATTATACATATATATATATATATATATATATATATATATATATATATATATATTTCGTATTCGATTCTAAAATTGTAATGAGCTCTACGTAATTCCCATTCACGACTTTTTGCACGATATAACTTTGTAAATACTTGTCTAATTTCTGTCAAATATGTGTGTATGTCTGGAGTCCATTTTTGACTAAAAAATTTAATTTTTTGCCCAATTTCCTTTGAAAATCTTTGATCGATGTAGGCATTTTCAAATCCTTCGAAAAATCGGATTATGATCTCCAAAAAGTTGTATTAATCGAACATGTGATGAGAATGTGTTTGTTAAAGCCGAAGGAGCTTTAATAAAAGAGGATTCACAATCACTAAATTCCAGTTTTCAATGCTTTGACCTTCAATTTTAAAAGATCTGTGCACAAATGTGGGGGAAATACAAAGACCAAGCGCGTAGCGCGAGATGAATACATTATCTCGCAGCGGGCAGATTTTTATGTTAACAATTGAACCGCCGGATGCAATAAGGGGGTATA